>JAJPUD010009606.1:0-72736 GCA_023553655.1 Myrmecobius fasciatus
TTTCTTTTCTTTTCTTTTCTTTTCTTTTCTTTTCTTTTCTTTTCTTTTCTTTTCTTTTCTTTTCTTTTCTTTCCTATTCTGTTCATTTCCATGACACACTATAATGTTTAAGATAGTTTTACAAATAAGACAGAATATGAGTTTTGGGCTTCCAAGAAAATTTTCCTCTCAGACCCCAAGTATCTTTTCTCTTACCTGATGAAGGATCCTGTTTCCACCCTTCAAGATTCATTATACATCTATAGGCATCCCCTGGTATATTTGTGTGTGTCCATACATACACACATGTGTATATCTTTACATGTAACATGTGTGTATATACATGTACATATATGCCCCTCAGAGTCTATAAAATGTTAAACTATAATCAGCTATGGATCACATGGTCTGAATTAGTATATAAGAAGCTTTCTTTGAGAAAAATCGTGAAAATAACAGGAGACAGGAAAAATAAAGATTGGAGAGAAGGGAAGGGAAGAGAAAATCTTAGAGAATTGAGGTCTGCTCAAGAATGGTAGGCTGAGTGTACTTCTATAGCAAAATTTGGAGCAGGGAAGAGATTAATGTTATTTGAGGATACCAAGAAGGAGAGAAAAACCTTGTGGCAGAGAGGCATTAAAGGCCAACTTTTCTTTCTTCACAATTTTTCCCAAAGCCCATGAAGAAAACAGGAAGGATAAACAAATGTAGGCCATAAAACTAGAATATAGTGTCATTTTTAAAAAGTATCTTGAATATCGTAAATGCTGATTATGTTGAATTAAAGGGAGTAAAAGAAGAAATGAGATAATTTGGGGTTTGTAAAATTGCAGATATTTGGAGTTATATGGCATAAGCACAGATAGAACCCAAACAGTTGTGAAATTTTAGCAAGATATTTTCAAACTTCCCAAACAAAGAGGGAAGGGAAGAGCACCTACCGCATCCTACCCCTTTGAAAAGCATTGTGTAGAATCAGAGTCAGAAGCAAGAAGGCCCTCCAGAAATGTATTCTGTGAAATAAATGTGCACAGTTTAGTTTTAAAAGTAAAAACAACCTGAATTAATAGTTTAAGAGAACAAGATTTGGGTCCCTGACTCTGCCACTCATGTCACTGAACGTCCCTCAACTTTTTTCTTCATCTTCAAAATGATGGGATTTTTAAAAATAAACTCCTAGTTCCCTTCTGGTCTAAAATTGTTTGGCCTAACATTATGAGACCAAAACCACTATCTTAATTAATTAATGATTCTTACAGATGTTCATAGCAGCTGTTTCTCATCCAGATGGTCCATCAGAGATTAATGACACTGATTCCTAAGTCATATGTACATTCTCAGGATGCAGTTCATCTGCACCCAGAAAAATGAATTTATTCAATGTGCTAAGTACTCTCTTACTATTGCTTTTCAATAAAATAGCACAATGGATAAAGCTCTGGGCCTGGAGTCAGGAGACCTGAGTTTCAATATATCTGAAAATGCTTACTAGCTGTGTGACCTCAACTATAAAATGAGGATAATAATAGCACCTATTTTGTAGGGTTGTTGTGAGGACCAAATGAAATATTTGTAAAGTGTTTAGCATAACCTCCTTTTCTTCTTCCTTCTATCCTTCCTTATCAAATACTAAAATACTATAAAATTTAACTTGTGCATCATCTTACACCTCTGTAGTTTAACTATAGTCATAAAAAGAGCATTTACCTTGAGCCAAGCAAGAATCAGTCAAGCAGCCTTTAAAAAAATAAATGAAATGGTCATCTCCTCTCATCCTCATTCCTATTAAATTAACTTTTCTTAGGAGATCTAGCAAGGCAGAGTGTTTTGAGGACTCAGATGTGCGCCTGTCTTTGCCTTCAAGGAATCTACAATTTATTTGCAGAGGCAGGGCACACACACACCATTTAAGTAATAATGCAAAAATTAACTAACCAGAAATATAAAATTTCTGTGAGTTCACTGAGCAGGGCTTGATTAATTGTTAAATGAGAGTCCTAAAAGCTATAGGCATTGTCTTGAGTTAGCTCAGAGGACAAACAAAGGAATGGATTTCTCTTGTTGAACAACAGATCTGAAAAGGTTTCACAGAGATATAGTACTTTGAACTGGGCCTTGACAACAAAGTGAATGAGACTATTGCAGCTATAGCAGGTTGACCAAAAGGGATTTTGGCATTCTAATCTGCTAAAAGAAACTGGACCAGTTTTCTACAGTCTCACAGTGAAGCCTTGGCAGAGCTAAGGACAAAGAAAACAAGCCCTCCTTCCCTTCTCATAATAACAAAACCATGGACTCAGGACCAGATTGATGCCTGGGTAAATGCTAGGACAGGCTCCTGATAATCTATGATAAGCATTTTCATAGAGAGCAGCAAATGTTAAACTATTTCACATGACAGAAGAAAAAAATTAAGAATATAAGTAAGAGTGGAGTGAAAGGCTGTCTTGTTGATAAGACCACAGGCTTTTTATACTAGCAGAGAACTGAGAGATGCTTTCATCCAACTCCGTTATTTTTATTTTTATTTTTTTATACAATGTTGGAACCATTGTGTTAAATTTATTATAATTTTTAAAAAACTTCAAAAGTGCATATAAAAAATTGAGACTCGTGGCTTTATGCATAATTCCCTCTTTCTATTTATTTTATATAAAAAGGATTGTGTACATCAAATTCTTTTTTTCTTATTAATACTTTTTATTTGCAAAACATATGTATGGGTAATTCCTCAACATTAACCCTTACAAAGCTTTCTGTTACAAATTTTCCCCCCTACTCCCCACCCCTCCCCTAGATGGCAGGATATCCACTACATGATAATTATGTTAGAATACTTAAGAAATAGAATATATGTATAGTTATTGCCACACATCATTTTTTTGTGCAGGAGAAATCATATCTACAAGAAAGAATAATCCGATAAAGGAAATACAATGCAAGCAAACCTCAATAGAGAACATGAAAATGTTATGTTGTGGTCCACATTTCACATCCCTCTCTCTGGGTGTATATGGCTCTCTTCACGAACAATTGGAACGGGTTTGAAGCATTTCATTGTTGAAGAGAGTCATGTCCATTAGAACTGATCATCATATAGTATTGTTGTTGCCGTGAATAATGATTTCCTGGTTCTACTCACTTCACTGAGCATAAGTTCATGCAAGTCTCTCCAGGCCTCTCTGAAATCATCCTGCTGGTCGTTTCTTACAGAGCAATAATATTCCATAATATTCATATACCATAATTTGTTCAGCCACTCTCCAATTGATGGGCATCCATTCAGTTTCCCAACTCCGTTATTTTTAGAATAAAGGAAAAGAAATCCACGAAGAGGTTCAATGATTTTCCCAAAGGTACTCATTTGGGAAGACCAGGGTTAGAACCCATTTCTCCTGATTTCCAGGTCAATATTCTTTTCATGTGTGGTTCTTAGATAATGGAATGGCCTCTTAAAATTACTGTTCAGCTAGTGTCATTCCTCATGTCTGACCCTTGTCAGTCATTCCTAAGACAATACAATAGGAAGCAGGAATTTTAAACTTATTGTCTGTAATTCAGTTTTTTGGATGCATGGATGGATGGATAGATAGATGGATGGATAGATAGATGGGTATATGGATAGATAGATGGATGGATGGATTTCAATATAATTGGTTTCCTTTGTAATTCTGTATGTTTTATTTTATGGCATTTAAAAATATTATTCAGAGAAGGGATCTATAAGCTTTACCAGTCTTCCAAAGTGGTCCAAAGTATATTAAAAAAAATGAAGAAACCTTGATTCAAAAAGAAAATTAAAAAGTAGTCATCAATCAACACTTTTGCCTGAGATCTGAAGCCCAGAGTATCTCAGAAGACTAACCAACAGTGACTCAGGGCTCCAGATCAGCAACAGATGCATCCTTGACAATACCTTCTGAATCATGGGTATGTTTGGGTCAATTTGGTGAGCACTGACATAAGCATTCCATTATATAATTTACTAGTTACAAGTTATAATTCTGCAAGAGGAATAATAATACAAATAGTGGCTAGCTGATTATGAAGACAATGCTGAAAAACTATTCAATTCCTGCTCTATCTTCTCTGGCGAGGATGACATTCAGACTAGAAAAAGTAAACATCTTAAAGAAACTGAAGACCATAATAAGTGAAGAAATAGTAAAATAGCAATTAACCTTTTAAACAAATTTAAGTTTCATAGCTCATATGTCATACTATCCTAAACTCATCCAATCTCATTTAATCTCTGAAGCTAAGCTGATTTAGACATTATTAATAATTGGGTAGGTTACTACTTGAAAATACAAGGTGCTGTGTATATTTTGCTTTGAGAAACAGCATAGTGTCAGGCATAGGGGTTAAACTCACAACTCATGGCCACAAGTGGTCCATAAAACTTCTGAGTTAACTGAACCAGATTCAAATTTAATTGGGAAATGTTTAATAAAATAAATAAAAGTGGAATACAACATAGATAATGTTGTGATTTTCTAAGTCAATATTAAACCCACTGGGATCCATTTTTATTTGATTTTGATACCACTGCTTTAGTGGGTAGGCTATTGGACTTGGAGTAAGAAATTCCTAAGTACAAATCCTGTCTCAGAAATTTATTACTTGTACCACTCTGGGGAAGTTACTTAACCTCAGTTTCCTGATCTGTAAAAGGAGAGGGTTGTGTAAAATGCTTCCAGTTCTAGATCTACAATCTGATAATCTTACAAATTAGACAGTGAGCACAGAGTAAATTTGCAGAGGTGATTAAAGCACCACTATCAATAATTTTGGGGAAATTACAGAAAATGGGAGTTCCAGAAAATTAGGGATGGACATATGTTATTCCAGTTACCACAAAGGTGGAAAGGAGTGTCTTCTGAAAATTAAAATGATTCACTCCCAAAACATGAAAATAAATGCTTAAAAAGATGAAATAATGAGACTATTAAAAAAAGACCTACTATGAGGTAAGGGATATTATCTCCATTTTATAGATGAAGAAATTAAGATAAAAGAGGTTGTGACTTGCCCGAAGTCACACAGGTAATAAGTGTAAGAGGAAGGATTTAAATGTAATCCTCTCTTCAAAATCCAGTATTATCTACCATACTACCTTTCTACCTCCAAATTAATTCTTTGTCTTATAATATGTTATAGCCTGTTCATATCCAACATGCCTCTCTCCATGGTACTTGGTAATTCTCAGCTTTAACTCTTCAGAGATTATAGTTTTCTCTGTCTTGAAACTTAGACCATCATGAGAAGAATGTTGGTGTTAAAAAAAAAAAAAGGATGGGCCTCTGTCTTAGGGAAAAGTCTGTCTTTTGATGGATTGTTTGGCCATGACACCCCATACAGGGACATACACTGAAAAATAATGCCGACTGTAGAACACAGGTTTTATACATGCCAAATACGGAGGAAAAGAAAAGCCCTCTCCTGACCAATATAGTCACCATTCCAATCTGTTTTGTCCTATCATTGTGCTTATTGAACTGTGCCCTCCATCCTATGTCATCCCGAGACATGTCCCAGACCAAGAAGAATATTCACTGTATTTATGATGTCTGTCAAAAGGGTGATCTCTTGGGGTGAAGAGTGCCGAATGCATGTCAGATGACCTATTGTCCCTGAACTCCCCACTCAGAGCTGTCATTCATCCTGCCCAGGGCACAGTGTGGTCCCATCAAAGGAGCATCACAGCACCTGCTGAAAGACTCGGGCACTGCCTTGATAGGGATTCATGTAGAGTGAACCAAGACAACAAAAGCATTGTCAGGGTGGGATTTCTGGGAAAGCACAAAACCCTTGCCTTGTGCCTTAGACTTGTTGAGCCCTTTCATCATTGTAGAGGCCACTGGACAAGTTCCAGGCACATCCCAGAGGCAAATGGTTAAAGGAATCATCACTGCAGTCACATGTACTTTTGTCTAGAAGTTTAGATCCATCCTGCTGTTTTTTTCCCAGTCAGAACTCTGGAAAACCCCAAGCCACAGAATCCTCCTTAGCACCTGGCTTCATTAGATCAGGGTCTACAGCATTTTGGACAAACGGGCAAATGTGGGATGGAGATATTCAGCAGAAGGGCCTGGGAACAAAGAAAGATACAGCAGATGTGGAAGTTTCCATTCCAGGTCTCAGAGTTGATAGGACATTGTGAAGTCTCAGCTGCCATTTTCTGAGCCTTCTCTTCCTCCAGATATTAACCTCACCTCCCCAAGCCTCTTGGAATTCAATTAAACTTAATTTAATCAAGCGAGCATTTGTTAAGTGCCTGCCACATATGAGGCACTGTACTGGGCACTGGAGATGCAGACTTTACTGGAGGAACTTACATTCTCCTTAAGGATACAACATGTACCCCAATTAGGTAAACACAATTAAATACAATGTTAATTTCCGCTGGGCACTAACGACTGGGGAAATCAGAAAAGGTATTTTTAAAAGTGGCAGTTGAGCTGACACTTAGAGGGAGCTAAGGGTTCCAACAGACAGATATGAGGAAATAAATCATTAATTTAAGGTTTGAGGGACAGCCAGTGGAAAGGCACAGAGGTGGGAGATGGGTTCTTGTATATGTGGAAGAGCAAGAAGGCTGGTTTGACTATAGAGTAGAGTAGAGTAGATATGCAAGTGAAGTAATGCGTATTTGTCCTGAAAAGATATGCTAGAATTGAATTATGAAAGGCTGTAAATGTCAGAGAGTGGAGGTTGTATTTCCCTTATTCATTGTGCCTTTCCCTGCTTCCCTTATCAAAAGTTGATGTCAGAAAATGCTAATCACAAACTCTGATACCCACTAAGAACGTATGAATGTAACCCACTATATACCCCAACTCACAGAGATATTTTCAATTTAACTCTCATGCCTCATCAATGAATAGAAAGTTTTAGCCCTTATTTAAAAGATTTCACACATCATTCCAAAGGCAAGAAAAGTCTTTTTGGAGTAAGACCTAAGATATCATATTAAATAGGCAAGTTGCTCTGCCTATGAGATAAAACTGTCCCTTCTCTCTTCCACTCTCCCCCCCCTCCACTCAGTCAAAAGCATAAGAAGGAGGAAGGGGAGGAGGAAGAGAAGGAAGGAATGAGGTACAGAAGTTAACATTTTTATAGCAGTATGTGCCAGACACTGTGCTAAGCACTTTACAATTACTTTCACAATTACTTATTGTTTATAATTATATTTACAATATATTCTCATTACAACCATGGGAAGCAGATGCTAATATAATACCATTTTACAGATGAGTAAACTGAGGCAAACAGAAGTCATTTGCCCAAGGTCACACAGCTGGTAGGTATCTAAACCTGGATTTAAATTCAAGTCTTTCTCACTCCAGGCCGGCACTCAACTCACCACAACACCTCACTGCATATACCCAGAGTTAATAGAAATATTTTCAAGTTGTCTGTGCCCCATCGTTGCATGTCAAATAATGAAAAGAACTCTGACCTGGGAGTCAAGAGATCAATAACAGTACTTTCTCTGCTGGAGGCCTCAGTTTGTTCATCTGTAGAATGAGGGTGTTGGACTAGATGTCTCTTTTAGCTCTAGCATTCTATGATTATCTGACTTCAGAAAGGGCTACTTAACCTTTTGTCAATTAACCAAACAAATGTTTTTCTTGTAGGGAGTAACCATATCCTTTTCTGGATCTTTATGTAATACATACATTGTTGTTGTTGTTCATTTGTTTCAGTCATGTCTAACTCTTTATGACCTTATTTGGAGTTTTCCTGGCAGAAATACTGCAGCAGTTTGCCATTTCCTTCTCTAGTTCATTTTATATATCTTTAATCAGATAGTAGTTAAGTGGCTTCCCCAGGGTTACACATCTAGAATAGTTCTAAAGCCAAATTTGAACTCAGGAATATGGCTCTTCCTGACTTCAGATCCAGCATTCTATTCACTGAACGACCTACTGCTTGTCCCCTCATTACATACAGATAAGTAATATATATGTATGTGTAGATATATATCTATATTCACATATGTTATATAAATATGTGCATCATACACATAGTTGGCTTCTTCTAAATCATGTACATATGCTTGGTCCATGATATTTTGGAGAAAAGAGGAAGGCAGGATGGAAGGGAGGAAGGCAGGGAAGGAGTCAGGAAAAGAAAGAAGAAAGGAAGGAAAAAAGAAAGAAAGAAAAGGAAATGAAAGAAAGAAAGAAAAGGAAATGAAGGAAAGAAAAGGAAAGGAAAGGAAGAAAGGGAAGAAAGAAAGAAAGAAAGAAGGAAAAGAAGGAAGGAAGGAAGGGAGGGAGGGAGGAAGGGAGGAAGGAAAGAAGGAAGAGAATAAGGAAGGATGGGAGGGAGGAAGGAAAGAAGGAAAAAGGGAGGAAGGAAGGAAGGGAAGGAAGGAAAGAGGGAGGAAGGGAAGAAGATAGGGAGGGAAGGAGGAAGGGAGGAAGGAAAAAGAGAGGTAGAGCTCATTGCATTGCCAATTGACCAGTTCCAGTTAGGTCCCCACTGGGGCAATTCTACTCTATGAGTTTGTTGTTTGTCCTTGCTGATGCTATAATTTGCAAGTGAATTGGATTAAAGGATTAAGCCACCAGTCTCACTTTCTCCTCAGTAGGCAATCTGGAAAAGGGTAAAAAGAATACATATAAAGGGAATGGGAAGGAATGTGGATTGGAAATTCATTTCTAGGCAAAGCAACAGGTCCTAATTTGTTAAGGTTTTCTTATCTATCTAGAGCAGTGCTAAGAATTATGGAAACATATGGTAGTATTCCCAACTTCAGGTAGGTAGAACATTTATTCAGTCATTCAATTCTTCAAGTATTTATTAAGCACCTACTGTGTACTAGGAATTTATAGTCTTTTGATTGTAAAGCTTATTAGAGCTTAAATTAAACTAAGATGTTTAGAACACTATCTACAGGATCCAAAATATTATAGAAGTGCATAAGTAAGAAATGAAATACCTTGCACATAATGCTTAAATATAAAAGATATTAATATTTGGGATCTTTCAAGAAGTAAAAGTCATTATTGACTGGGGGTGGAATTAGGGAAAGTGACAGGAAAGGCTTTTTGGATAGATGATCTCTAATTTGAACTTTAGGAGTTAAAAGGGAATTCAGTAGGAAGAGATGGACCAAGGGCATAACAGTATTTGAATAACATAAGTATGGACCCAGAGGAAGAAAAGTAAAATTTAAGAATCGTCTGTAGAGATACAAATTGAAGCTGCAAAAGCAGTTGAGATCACTTCTTGAGCTAAAAAGAGAAAAGAGAAGAGGATGTTGGAGAATCTGAAAGGATGGAAATAATAGGAATCCAGGAAAATAAATGGTTAAAAAGATAGGAGAACCAAGAGATCAAGAAGTATCTATATATCCTAGGGAGTAAGAATTTCCTATAATAGACAGTAGTCCAACTGTGTTAACTATGTAAGAGAAGTCAAGGAAGATGAGGACTGAATAGAAAACTTAGTGATTAGAAAGTCATTGATGACCTTGATAGGCCAGTTTCAATAAAGTGGGAGGTGTATTCTCCAACATGCTTTTGTATTGCAGTATATGCAAGGCAGGGTTGAGTAGAAAAGGAAACTAGAAAAATCTCAATATTGATTGATTCATTCCAGAGCTTACTCTACTCCTGAAAATGTTATTAAACCAAGAGTCCAGTATTGTACCCACTGGCCCAATCTTGCCTAAACCAAAAAAAAAAAATCACCTCAGAACCAAAGGAATCAAAATTTTTGAGCATCAATTAGTGATTTAAATATATATTTATATACATACCCACATATATGTACTGAGACTACTTGTTGCAAAGGACTATAATTGATACTAGAAATGATACAAAGAAGTATAAGACAGAGTCCCTTCTCCCAAGGAGGTAATGGTGGCTGGTTGTTATCCAACATCTGGAAGAGACCCCAATATGCTATCACTATGTTAGAATCAAGGCAGTATATCTGACTGTGGCTAATTAGATCAATACTATCTTGGAAGACTCTACCACAGGTCAGGAACAAATGGTCCATATGAACATTTGGAGTGGAGATGTCTCCAAATCTGAACATTTTGCACATTCAGAAAGTTACTCTTTAATTGAGGAGATGACTACATAGGCAAGGTACCTAACCATACAAGACAGCAAATCATAGACATTAGTTGCAGTTGTGGATGAGACTAGATTACCTCAGAGGTCCCATCTTGTCTGATTCTCTTAGTTCTGAGGTTTATAGAAATAGAGGAAGGTTTTACATAAAAGATAAGACTAGTGGGATTTAATAGTATAAGTAGGACTCGGACAGATGGAGAAAAAGAAATGAAGAGAAAGAGAAGAGGAGAGAAATTAAGGGGAGAATATACAGCCCAGCTAACCAGAGCAGAGAGTTTATATAAGGAAATAATGAGAGTGAGGCCGGAGAGAGATTCACCCCCACATTTTAGAGGACCTTGAATGCTGGTCTGTAGAGTTTGAACTATATTTAGTAGCCAAAAGAGATTTGACAGAATAAAGTATCATATAAGGGATTTCTGTATCAACAGAGACTCTGAATGGAGAAAACCTTTAGTATGAAGACCAATCACTTTATCTTATCATTTCAGTTCTACATATTTGAAATCACTTTAAAAATTCTTTTCTTCCTTTTTTCTGATCATCTATCCCTTCTCTCTTCCAAAACATCTCTAAAAATATTCCATTATATATATATGTATATATAATGGTGAAATATATACATATATAATATATGATATATATGTATATATTTCCTCCCGCTAGAAAATCTTGTCTATAAACAGAGCCTACAGGGTATCCACAGATGTGATTCTGAATAATTTAAAAGCTAGTTCCTTAGGATTGTAATTACGGTTGAGACTAAAGTATAATCATGAAGTGCCTATATATTCAACCCACGTAGGTATCAAGACAGAAAATCAACAATCCTGCTGTTTGTGTACTGCTGTCTGTAATGTAAATATAAAAGAATGTGAAAGAATGGAAATATGAATACCAATGTATGAATGAGATTTCATTATCATCTGATCTGTAATACACTACCTCCCTCCTTTATAGAAAACAGAGAGGACCTCTGAGTTACAAGATAATATGTGTTTCATGACAGAGCATCTCCTGGAAGCTTATTCATGAGCCTTCAAATTATTATTATTATTATTTTGTCTAGTTACCTCTTTTTTTGTCCACAAGAAGAAATGGGGTCTCCCTGGCATGGTGGGTGGGGTGCTAGATTTGGAATTAGAAGAATTAGGATTGAGTCTTGACTTTACTCTTAATTATGACTCTAGGCAAGATATTTAACATCTCTAAGCCTTCCTTCAGGGCAAAGACTGTCTTTTGCCTTTGTCTTTGCATTCTCTTTTGCCCGTGCTTAACACTGTGCCTGTCACAAAGTAGGCACTCTGTTATTGCTTGTTAACTGAATTATTGATCTCTGAAAAGAAAATAATGACAATTGTATTAACTTGCCTTACATTGCCTCTATTGTGACATCCAGTTGCTTGAGAAGCCCACTGAGTTAGTATGTCTGAAGCCCACTGAGTTAGCATGTCTTTCAGTATTTATACCTTAGATAGGCATTGCAAATAGAGAGTAAGCTGAGCAAGAATGAACAAGAGGAAAAGAGTAGGATGAGTCATATTTATAAAATTATACAGTGGTTTGAAGGATCCCAGTCATACACTATGACCATAGAAGGCTCAGAGTTGACCCAAAGCACAATGAAAAGACATGGAGCAATTATAAGTAAGAATGTTCTCTTCTGTGTTGGAAATAACTAAAAGAAAAAATGGTTCATATGTTGAATGTCAGACTCTGGATTCATAAGGGTCTTAAGAGACTAGAACAATAGGTCAAATTTAATAAAAATGAAATTTAATTAGGTTGAATTCAATAAATATTCATTAAGTACCTATTGTATCCAAAGCATTATGATAGCTACTAAGGATAGCAAAACAAAAACTGGCCCCAATGAGCAGTTTCACAAGGGGAATGAACACATACACAAATATGTAAAGTATCAGATGATTTGAGGATGGATCAAGTACTAACAACTAAGACCAGAGAAGGCTACATAGAGGAGGTATTACTTAAGCTAACACTTGAAGAAATCAAAGATTATGAGAGGGAAAAGGAAAGAGAAATGTATGTACCAATCATGATGGTACATACAGATGAATGTATAAAGGTAGAAAATGAATCATGGAGCTCAGGGATAGTTAGTTGGTAGTCCAGGTTGTCTGAGACATTGAGCTTGTGAAAAGGAATTATGTGAAATAAGGGTGGAAAGGTAGGATGGAGTCAGATTGTAAAAGTCAGAGTGATATTTCATTCTAGAGACAGTGGGCAATAACTAAAGGTTTTTGAGAAGGAAGGTGACATGATCATACCTCTCCCTATGAATACTCATTTGGTAGCTGTGTAGAGATTGAATTAAATTTGGGACAGACTGGAAATAAAATCACTTAGGAGGTCATTACAATAGTTCAGATGAGAGGTAAAGGTACACAACTAAGTATATGACTTGGTAAGTAATAGAAAGGGATGGATATAAAAAATATTGTAGAAGTATAGTCAAAGATTCAAAGGGAATTGAAGAAAAGGTATGGAAGTCAAGATTGACTCCCAAATGGCAAACCTGAGTGACAGAAGAATAGTGGTGCCCTCAGTAAAAATAAGGATATTTGCAATAGGAATGGGTTTAGGGTTTAGGAAGTGAGAGGGAATCAGTTTGGTTTCAAATGTGTTAAGTGTGATATGTTTATAGGTGATTTAAGAGTGATGACCTAGGATTTCTGAAATCTAGGAGAGATTATGTTAACTATATAGACTAATAAAGATAAATGTAGATTTAGATTTAATTTATAAGCAAGAGCAGGATGAAGGATGTCTAATAATAGTTTGGATAGGGAAACAAAGCATAAGGAAGACAGTAAACTCAACATGAGTCAATAGTGTGCTGTGGTAAAGACATAGTAGTAATAGCTGCAGCAGCAGTAGCAGTAGTTAGTATTAATGATAATGTGAAAAGGTTCCTCTTAAACTACAATAATGGCATCCAGAATGAGAGAGTGATTTTTCTATTATATTCTGCCCTAGTCAGAATGTATCTGGAGTCTTGTATTCTGCACCACATTTTATAAACTTAGCAGAAGGTGTTATCAGGATGTAATAGCATTTGATTTTTAAAGCACAAAACAAAGAGTCATCAAAGGCTCTTTGTTAAATGTAAAGAAACCTTAGGTACTATACAATCTTTTCTTAAGAATTAAATGTTGGCCTCTTATTTGTTCTAAATCCTGGTTAGCCTTTTTACAAGGGTTACATTGGACTTTGGTACATTTGGACCATTATCCTCTCTTCAAAAAAGAAAAAAGTTAAGTACCATATTGAACATACCATAGACCTTTCCTATTGGTAACACTTTGTGTGTGTGTACATACCTGGTCATTAAATCAGCAAATACTTATTGATATCCAACCTTGCTCATGTTACAGATGAGGAAAATGAGACAGAGTGGTTAAGTTACCATAGACAGTAAGTAGCAGAGAATTCAAATCCAGTTCTGACTCCTTATCTATTTCTCCTTCTAGTACCCCATACCCCTTTCTCCCTTTGATTGATAGGAACAATTATAAAGCATGCCTTGATACATTTAATGATCCAAGTTACCTAGGACACATTGGTTGCCCGTGATGAAGGCATTTCCCTTTAGCAGGCATTTGTCTCTGCATTCTCACTGTGCCCAAATCTGATAATGGCTAATTGCATCAAATATTAGAGGGGGCTCACATTTAATTAAGGAATAGTCATTTGTCTGATGCAGACTGGAGGTCCCCATGGTCCTAAAAGCCAAAAGAAGAGCTGTTCAGGGAATATACCAATCTTTTCTTATTTCCTCAGCTTTGCTCCTGCCCTCTTTGGATGCAATTATGGGGACAAATAAAATGGCTTAACTAAACTCCCCTGTGTGACAGCCCGCTCTCTGCTGATAAAACCAGTTGTGTGGGCAATCATTAAATGAGAAGCCTAATATTTAACTACATTTAATAGTCTGTTGCTTTTAGTGCTTCTTGTGAAGGGGAGGATTTCAATAGAGACGAGTCAACTATTCAAGGCCATGTTGAATACCTAGTGAGCAATTATAACCCTGTGCGTACCCACGTAAAGTAAGATTTATGGAATGCTGTAATTGGTAGTGGGAATGTTTTGAAGACATGGCTGTATTCTCATTCACTCCAGGCTGACCTGACTTAATAAGGAACCTAAACAAAAGTATGCCTTTGGTGTAGAATTTTACCTTCAAGAACTACATTTAGTGTTTTTGTGTCATATTCATTCCAAAAAGGCCTGCTAGCAACATAAAAATATATATTCACAAAAACACACTTAAATCAGGTCCTTATTAGAATTATTCTAAACACCATGGGTATACCGCTGATGTGCTTGTCATATCAAAGCTTAGGCTAAGATTTTAGAGCTATCAAGAAAACTAAAGGATTGTAGAATCATAAATCTAGCACTAAAAGGAATCTCACAGACAATCTAGTCCAGCTCCCTCATGTTTTAATTTAATTTTTGATTTTTTAATCTGACAAGCCCTACATTAATGTTTTTATAAATGCATAATAGAAAAGAATATTACATGTGAAACTAAGAATTTCTATCTTATATAGCTTATGTTTTTAAGCATATAATAAATTCAACAGTTTTGAAGTCATCCTTCTTATCCATCTTCCTCTGAACTTCTTTTGTGCAACTAAGTACTAAAGTGATATTCTTTTCTTTGTTTTTTATGTGACTTTAACTATTGTTTTTAAACACAATACCATTATAATTTTTTATTTATACTTTAATAATTTTTTTTTATTTTTCCAAATACATGCAAAGATAGTTTTCAACTTTCACCTTTGCAAAACCTCATGTTTCAAATTTTTCTTCTTCCCATAGATAGCAAGCAATACAATATAAGTTATACATAGGCAGTTTTTCTAAACATATTTCCATATTTGTCATGCTGCACAAGAAAAGTTAGCTTTATAATTTTAATCCCACTCTTGTGGCAAACACTGTCACACAAAACAAATCCTATGTCAACAATGTCTGAAAACATATGTCTTATTCTGCACTTCAAAAAAAATCACTTCTGTCAAAAGTTAAGTAACATCTTTCTAGTCATAGTTAGAATCAATGATCATAGTTCTTTCTTTCAAAGATTTTCTTTACAATGTTGTTATCATGATATAAATTGCTTTACAGGCTCTTCTCATTTCACTCTGCATCAGTTTGAATAATTCTTCCCTCATTCCTCTAAATCCCACTCTTTCATCATTTCTTACAACATAATAATAGTTTATTAAAATGCTATCATTTCTTCAGCCATTCCTCTACAGTTTTTAGTTCTTTATTATTAGATGAAGTGTTCTTATTGATATTTTCTTCTTTCTTTTCATTCTTTGGGGCATTGGGCTAATAATGGGTTCAAATCATAATACTCAGATTTAGTGATTTGAGAAGTATAGTACCAAATTGTTTTCTACAGTGGCTAGACCAATCCATAGCTCCACCAACATTGCATTAATGTTCCCATCTTCCTGTTCTCCTATTTGGTCATCTTTGCAAGTCTAATGGGTGTGAAGTAGAACCACAGAGTTTTAATTTGTATCTCTCTTGGTATTAGTTATTTGATGTGTTTTTGAAATAGATGTTGATTGTTGGTATTTCTTTCCTTGATTACTGTCTCTTTGTATCCTTTTACTCTGTTGAAATAATTGTTCTTGTTCTTGTATATTTGAATCATTTCTTTGCAAATATTGGATAGCAGAGAAAATTGTTACAAAGATTTCTTTCTGAATTAACTTTTCCTTCTGATTTTAACTACACTGATTTTGTTTGTGCAAAATCTTTTCAATTTTACATAATCAGATATATCCATTTTATTTCTTGGGTTGTTTTTTTAACTTCAGAAACTTCCCCTATTCATAGTTCTTCTCTGACATATCTATGACATAGGCTGTTATAGGTCCTGTATCCACATGGCATCTATTATATATGTGATACAAAATGTTAGTCTAAACCTAGTCTCTCTCAGAGTGTTTTCCAGTTTTCTCAGTAGGGTTTGGTTATTAATTTTTTATTTGCTTCCTCTTTTTGGGGTCATATAACCCAGTGGTTGGATTTTTTGGATTTATAGAACATTGTGTTTATTTGCTTTTATATGTTATATACCTAATCAGTTCTACTTTTTTTCTTTTCTTTTTTTTTCTTTTAGTCATTTAGTCATATTTGACTTCATGATCCCATTTGGGGTTTTCTTGATCCTGGAATGGTTTACCATTTCCTTCTATAGCTTATTTTTCAGATGAGGGAAAAGAGTCAAACAGCATTAAATAATTTACCCAGGATCTCACAGTTAGTAAGAGTCTGAGGCTGGATTTGAACTCAGGTCCTCCTGACTCCAAAGCTGGCATTGTATCCATTGTGCCATCTGGACTTCCATTTTTAATCAATATCAAACAATTTTATAGATAAGGAAGCTGAGGCCCAGAGAGGTCAGTAATTTGCCCCAATGTTACACAGATAGCATCAAAGATAGGTTTTGAAACCTGATCCTCTGAAGATAGAGACAGAACTTCTTCCACCATCATCAAATCCATGTCCCTCTTTTTAGAAATGCAGAAACCCAATATTAAAGATGTTAGATAATTGGTAGCAGAAAATGGAGTTCATTCAAGGTGTTCCAACTCCTAGTCCAGAGGACTTTCCACTTCAGTATGTAAAACTAGCCAATCAATAAAATTTAAAAAAAAAAATTAAATAAACTAGCCAATCCTAACTCTTCCACTAACCAACTTTGTGACCTGGGTGGAATAACCACTCCTCTAAGCCTCTGTTTTCTCATGTAAAGTTTATAAAGTCCCTTCCAAATTGAAAAGTCTGGGAACATCAACTGATATAAGAGAGATTAGGAAGAGGCTTCTTTGTTAAGCAGAGATTGGGTTTTTGGTGTAATATTTGTCACTCGTATAAGATCATCCTGTAATAAATATCAACAAAGTCTTTGGTCTAAAGCTCTTTCCCTTTTCCAAAAGAACAGTGCTTTGCTGATTTGGATTATTTAATTCATTGCAGTGAATAATTCAGGACAACAAATGCTTCCTCTAGTTCATGTCAATGGTCATATATTGTATTAAGTGTATGTACTATTTGAGATTTTTACCCATTGTGAGATTTGATCTATAGATTGGAGGAGGGGAGTGTTGAAAGGAGACAAGTACTAGAATTTCATCATTATAGAAAGTCCCCACAATGAATTTCTCTGATGCAGATGAACTGGTCCTTTCTAGCAATAATTTTAGACTATTGCCTGGCATTGGGAGGCTGAATGACTTAAGTGAAAGACTTATACTTCTAGTATGGTCCTTCTGATTCAGAGGCTCTATAGCATGTATTTAACCTCTATAATATATATTTTTGCCATAGGAAGCAGACAGAACATTATTAGCCTGTGGGTTAGGAGACTCAAACCCTGGCTCTATCTCTTTGGCAAGCCTTAAGAAAACCATTCTTCCATTTGGTGCCTATGATATTTTGATCAAAAAGGCTGCCGTCTGGCCTTTTATTAAGGATTTCTCAGTGTTTGGCATTGTGGTAGAGACCTGGAACAAAGCCTGGTACAGAAATGCAAAGAGATAGAGACAGAGAAAACCTCAAAATGATCCAGAAGCAGTTTCTGAGGCACCATCTGGAGTTTTCCATTCATTCTTCAAGCCAATCAGATCTGATGGTGCCTTGCATTTTTTAGAGCACATTGCATGTTTTCTAAACACTTTGGCCACCATTGTCTCAGTTGACAATCACAACCCTGTGAGGAAAATTAATTTGGTATTATTATTCTTATTTTAAAACTCAGACTTGGGAAGGCTTAAAGGACTAGTTCAAGGTCACAAAAGGGATTCAGCACAGAAGTCAAAATTAGAACCTTGGTCTCCTGACTTAAATTCTCTGATTTTCACAACATCATGATGGTTGTGCCACTAAAAATGAAAATTTGCCATCTTTCCAAAGGGTATGAACCTAAAAATCTTTTCCTTACAAACTTTTAAAAATGCTCTTAAACTAGAAATACTCCAAAACTATGACATGAAAATAAAATGGTCAAGAACCCTTGGTCCAATAAAGACACGCTCATGGCTGGCTAGAGGATAGGGTCAGAAAGCCATGTGCCTGCCCCCACAATAGTCATAGATTAGTGAAGGGCAAAAGCTGGCTCTGGCATTAAAATGGTTTTCTGAGTATGCTCAGGTCTGGCCACATTTTCACTCCTTGCCATAGCTATAAAGACAAAGGGAGTCCCTAATTAACTAGCTGGCTTTGAGTAAGTCATTTTTCCTAATCTGAAGGGGAGAGACTTGGGCTACTTTTACTTCAAAGGTCCTTTCCAGCACTATCTCTCTGAGAGTCAGCAAGTTCTTCAAGGTGACCAAAGAAAGTCTTGAGAACAGCATTTTCTGTGATAGAAAACTGGAAACGAAATGAGTGCCAATTTGGGACTACTAGAGGTGGTGCCATGGATACAATATTGGTCTACAGTGAGAAAGACCCAGGTTCAAATGTGACCTCAGACACTTACTGGCTGTGTGACCCTGGAAAAGTCTCCGGATTGCTCTAAGTCTCAGTTTCCTCACCTGAAAAATAAGGATAACAAGAGCAATTACCTCCCAAGGTTGTTGAAAATTCAAATGAGATAATATTTATAAAAAGTGCTTAGTATAATGCTTGGTACATATTAGGTAATTAATGAAAACTTATTCCTTCTATCCTTTCCCTTCCTTCTTCCATTATTGATTATGAAATGATTAGAAAATTATTACATATGAATATAAGATGTTGTACTATAAGAAATGTGAGGGAATTGGAGAAACAAGGGGAGATTATATAAACCAATTCAGAGTGAAACAAATAAACCAAGAGAAATATACACATATACATATTATATACACATATGTATGTCTAATGATTACAGTAAAGAAAATTTAAAAATCAATAAAAAGAAATTCATTTCTTAGTAAAGAGAAAACAGATGCTCCTGAATAATAGATAATGAAACATACTTTATAGGAGAGAGGTAAGAAATTATGAGAAAAGAGAGTTGTATATTCTGTAAAATATAGTCCTTGTATCCTGTGTTTTTGCTCAGTTGCTTTTATTTGTTATGTTTTTTAAAAAGGAATTAATAACATATATTTCTTTAAAAGAGAGAGGAAATTCAGCCCTACCAGTAAGGAACAACCTTGCATTCTGGTGCATCAGGAAGGCAAAAGCATTACTGGTTCCCGAAGCTAGGAACAGAGTAAGAGGGGCAGAGCTTGAGTTAGGGACAGAGAAGAACATGGGATTAAAAAGAACAGAAATGAAGAGGGGAGAAAGACAAATGTAGATAAACTCAGAGGTGGTCAGAAAGGTAAAGATGCCAAAAGGGATATATATATTCTCAAAGACATAAATAGAAGACAGAACCCCACAGAGCATGGGTTAATCCTATTATTGGACATCTAGGTGGTGCCATAGTACACAGAGCACCAGAAAGACTCATCTTCCTAAATTCAAATCTGGTCTCAGATACTTACTAGATGTATTACTTGGGCAAGTTGCTTAATCCTATTTGCTTCAGTTCCTCATCTGTAATATGAGCTGGAGAAGGAAATAGAACCACTCCAATATCTTTGCCAAGAAAACTACTCCCCAAAAGGACTCAACTATAGAGAGAAAGACTCAAGTTCAAATGTGACCTCAGACACTTACTGGCTATGTGATCCTGAAAAAGCCTCCTAATTGCTCTAAGCCTCAGTTTCCTCACCTGTAAAATAAGGATAATAAGAGCAATTATCTCTCGATGTTGTTGCAAAAATCAAATGCAAATAAACTATCAAAACACAACTGAACAACAAAATGGGCGAATCACTAAGAATGCCAATAAAAGTGAGATAATCCTTACTTTCAAAAAGTTTATATTCTAATGGATGTGGGGAAATGGTAAGGAGGTGAAAATGTACAGAGAGTGAATTGAACTTGGTGTGATGACAACATAATCAAAGGAGCTTTCTTTGAGAGAGGGACTTCACTTTGCTCAAATGTTTCCATTGATCCTGTTTTGATAACCATTTCGAGTTCTGTTTTTGCTTCTCTTTGTAACACCAGCCCTTGTTAATTACTTTAAAAAAAAAATGTGGCCTTCATAGGAATGCCTTCCCCTCCCACTTGCCCCAGCAAGTCCTGTCTTGTTGACAAATGTTTTAATTTGGAGAAAGGATGGTTTGCATAGACTGCCTGGTGGTCTGTAGGCCATGCTGCTGGATTTTCTACAGCATATATATGCATGATTTGGGGTTATCTCTACGGTTTTGGCATAGAATAAAAAGTAGCTTAGGTCAGTGTTCATTGGTGCTTTATCAATGGCACTATTCATCTTGCCACTGTCTGCTGAGGTTTTCTTTGCAAAAACAGAGGAGATGAGTGGCTCATGATTTTTTGTTTTGATTTGGTTTAATTTTGGCACTAGGGTCACCAGAGTATAATAGAAAGTTTTGCATTTATACAGGATTTTAAGGTTTTCAAAGTGCTCTACAAGTATGAATTTATTGATCCCCTACAACAACCCAGTGAGGAAGGTGCTATCATTATCCACATTTTACAGATGAGGAAACAGAGGCAGAGAAAGTCCAAATGACTCACCTAGTATCACATAGCTAATAAGTGTCTTTCCTGATGACTTAGCTATCTCTAAGATATAGGGCAGGAAAGGGCGTTAGAAGTTATCTAGTCATCTTACTTCAGATAAAGAAAAAGGGAAAGTATCTTGCCCAAAGTTATACAGCTTGTTAATAAACTACTCAGCATCTGAAATCAGCTTATTCTGACTTGCATTGCTCATGGCAAAGCTATTGGAGAATCTTGAGACCTGTGAGACCTCAGAATGGATGAGATGGAGAAACTCTCAAGATCCTTTTCCATGTCTTTTTTTTTTTTTTTTTTTTTTTTTTTGTCTCTGTTCTGTTTTGAAATGGTGGGACTTGCAATAGGAAAAGGCTTGGGAGAATTACCTGAGTCCTACTTTCCTTCTCTCCAACCAGAATTAGCTGAGCTATAAAAGGAGGGGGGGGAGGGGAAGGAGATGGAGAGGGAGAGGGAAGGGAAAGGGGGAGAGGGGGAGGGAGACAGAGAGAGAAGTTGTGTGTGTGCCTGTGCATGTACGCCCATGCAAGCATATATGTGTATATGTGTGTTTTCTACAACTGAATTATATTCCCACAAGCAGATGAAACAGCCTTACCTACTTGTTAAGAGCCCTTGTGAATTGTTCCAATATATTAGTCACATATGTAAGATGGAATTGAAGGGTGAAAAGGACAAAAAAAAGAAGAAAGCCAAGAACATAACAAAATTCCCCACTTCTGGAGGGTGGCAGTTGGCAAGAAGTGGATTGGAATAGACTGTGTCTTAAAACAGACTCAGCAGCCTGTCCACAACTCTCCGAAGTGTGAATGAGCCAGACTAAAATATAGCTGAGAAATATCTGACAAAATAAATAGAAACACAATTAAACAGAGATAATATTAACATGTGGTTTTTCTAAGTCAAAATGTACCCACCAGTATCCTCAATGAAGTTTAGTAGTCCCCATTTCTATTGAGTTTGACATCACTGTCTTATAGCACAAGAGTCAGGAACCTTCACCTTTCATATTAGTTGTTACAAAGATGGGGAAAGATATCTGGCTGCGATCTCTTAAGATATGGATAAAGCTGGAATTAGAGTCTGTGTCTCCTGACTCCCAGGGCAGAGCTTATTCTGCTCTATTAAAGCTGTAATGGAAAGAAAATGCTCCATTTAATGCACTGGCAGTGAGGGGGCACAAAGACTAGTACACTGAAGCTAGAGTCAAGAAATCCAGTCTCAGATGCTTACTAGCTGTGTGACCCAGGACACATTTAACCTTTGTCTCAATTTCCTCAACATTAAAAAAAAATGGGGATAATAAAAGCACCTGCATCCTAGGGTGGTTGTGAGGGTCAAATGAGATAATATTTAGAAAGTACTTAATATAGTGATAAATGTTTATTTCCTTCCTTCCAACTACTTGTTATGATTGTAGTTATATGAAAAAGACCCACTTCCTGGGCAAGACTTAAATGCAAACTTAAAATGCAAACACCATCCCAGAAAGAGGGACCTCCCCCAACTTAAGTTCTCATTCATACAAAAATATACATTGTTGATTCAGTTCTTCATAAGCAGAAATTTACATGCCCTTGGGAAACGCAAACATATGTAATTAAATATGAAATAATTTGGTCATGGGAAAGGCAGGCATTTACTATTAGATAGATCAGAAAAGGCCACTAATAGGAACTAAGATTTGAACTAGAGAGAGCATTTTAGGCACGAGGAACAGCCTCCATCAGGAGATAAAATATCCTATATAAAGAACAGAAAGTAGGCAAGTTGGTTTACACCATTGTAGTACTTGGAGTGGGGAAAGGATAATGTGCAAATAACCTGAAATGTAGGTTGGATTCAATTTGTGAAAGGCTTTAAATTTCAGATATGTTTGAACGCTGTCCTTGAGGAAATAGGGAGTTATGGGAGGTTTTTGAGGAGAGTAACATAGTAAACTATGTACCATTTTAGGCAGTTATATGAAGAATTAGGGTAAACCTAAGGCAAAGGGTAGAGGAGACATTGATGTAGGAGATACTACCAGCTGACTAACTGAATTTTTTTTCACCCTTCAATCCATCATGCTGCTATTATGGAGACATGAGTACCATTATCTCCCCTGGTTTTACAAACTCCTAAATGACAGTAAGGATCTGTGGGTGACCTCAGTGAGCTATATATCAGTTTCATGGAGGAAAATCATTTCTGTCTAAAACTTTCCTAACATAATGGGAAGTTTAACTTTCTGGGGACTTCATGCAGGCAGGAATAATTCCCCACGTGTGCTCATGTGGTGATTGTGTTGCTTTTTGAGAGAATGCTTGTCAGAGGATGATTTAATGGCTCGTACATTGCCTATGATAGATGATCCACTCTTTAAAGCACTCCTGAAACTCAGCTGTTTCAAACTGATTTGACAAATGGATGAGCTGCTTGCCTTGGTATATTTTGGTTTGCTTTTTTTCCTTCCCAGTTAAAATGTGAACAAGTACCCACCAACCAGAAAGAAGAAGTGGGATGGTTTGAGCATCTTTTCAATTAGAGATATAAGAAAGTACAATAGTTAAAGAATTAGTTCAGTTGCAGAAATGGGTATGGGAAGATTTAGGGTGATTGGTTTTAAGAACATATATTTAACATTGGCCAGTGTCAAAGGAAGTGCTAAATAGAAGTGGAATGCCTGAGACTTTTTAGGGCTCCCCTTTTTTAGGATAAGGCTTGAGTCAGGCTAGGATAAAACAAACTGTCTCATCCCAGTCCACTTCAAGCCTTACTCTTAAGGCCTTAAAATTGATGAAAAGCAAGAAATGGATGAGTAAAACCACTGAGGTATCAAATAACTTCCCAGGATACCTTTTAATTAAATTGAGAAATTTAAATGAATTTTTCCTGTGAAGATTGATATTCCAGTCTTCTCCAAATTTATGATGCTCATTACCCTTACTTAGTAAGTATTGGACATGAGAAGCACAATTAGCTTTTCTGATAGTCTTATGACTAAGTAAACAGAGATGACATAGTCTGGTAGCAAATCACTTGATGGGGAATCAAGAGACCTGGGCGTGAATGCTGAATTTGTTCCTTAACCTCTCTGGACCTCTTTAATACATCTTTAAAATGAAATGATTAGACTAAATCTCCTATAATTCTAAATCTGTGATCTTGTAAGTGTAAAATGGGCTCCTTATAAGAAGCAGTTTCAGTGTGTTTCTGTCTATCATTATTTCCTCTCTTTTTCAGAAATCTTTGAGCTGGAAGTAAATGCCCATGTACAGAAGACTATTAGTGACCGGCAGATGCCTAAAATTGAATACAGAAGTATCGAGATCGAAGATTACAGTAAGTACTGGTTTTTCTTTCTTTTTTTTTTTTATCATTTTTCATTACTATTCTTGCTCTGAAATGACTCAGCTGTCAGTAGAAGATTGCTTTGTCTAATGACTTATGTGGAAGAATACTATATTATCCCAATAATGATAGTCTCTGTTCTCCATACAGCTGGAAATGAGTTTGGGGGCTGCGGGGGGGGGAAATATTCTGAAATGATAGCCAGCCAAGGAGAGATTCTGGGAGGCACAGAAAAAGAATTCTACTGACTGTATCAATTGACAAGTATTTATTGAGCATCCAATACCTGTCCAGAATGATGCTAGACACTACAAGGCATAAAAGAGAAACATTAGGCCATCTCATTGAGATAAGACTGATGCTCTTTCCTCCCTATGACATTCATACACTGTTCCAATCTCTTTAACTGCTTCTTCAATAGGCTCTGCTGCTCTTCTCATCCTCCATACTTGGATAGGTCCCAAAATTCTGTCCTTGACTTTTCTTCATTTCTATCTAAATTTTCTTCCTTGAAGATAAAGTCTTCCAGCTTGAGCTATTACTCTTAAGAAGACATTCCCCAATGTCTCATTCTAAACTTGACTTCTCTATTGGACTCCAGTTCAGCATCTTCAGTGGAATACTGGGCATTTTTGTTTAGTTATCCCACCATCACCTGCACTTCACCACAGACAACTTAATTCAATTCTTTTCACCAAATTCCAGGCTCCTCTCTGAATTATTTCTGTAAATGGATTATAGATTTAGAACCAAAAAGCTTAGTTTATACACACATACACACACACACCAGCAAATTCAATTTAATAACAATTCAACATTTATTAAGTATCTACTAGCCACAAGGTATTATATGAGATACAAAAGATAACAAAAGCAAAAACAATATAGCCATCATTAACCACAATTGTATGCTACCAATAATAAGAACTCTGGTATCTTTCCCATACTGAGTCTATGAACAACAGGTAAAAAGAAGAAAAACATAGGCTTTCTAAGATGATGTTTGGCTGGCCCCTCTTACTAACATGGTTGAGCTATGTTTTGAAAGGAAAGAAGAGCAAAAAACCAAGTGAAATGTCTTTGTGGCATGGCTATTTTTCATTCTGATTCAGTGTATCCTGGGGTTCTCACAGGCCAGGTTCATTCTTAGGGCATCCTTAAAAGGTCAATCTCTTTGGCTCATATAGCCCCCATCAAAACTTTGTTTTGACAGTAATTGAATACAGGTCATATCTGTATCTTCATAAATATGTTACCCATGGGTCCCCAGATCCGTACAAACACTCAATTAAAAAAATGTATTTATCATCCATGGGACAGATTTAGCCAGCCAACAGAAAATGGACCCTCATAAATAATCATAATTCTTTTTTTAATAAAGTTTTTTATTTTAAAAACATATACACAGATAATTTGACAACATTGACCCTTGCATAGCCTTATGTTTCAGATTTTCTCCTCCTTCCCCCCACCCCTTCCCCTAGATGGCAAGTAATCCAATATATGTTAAACAAATAATTATAATTCTCTTTGTTCTAGATTAATTTTTTTAACATAAAATCCTAATGTCCTCTAATTTGGCACTTCTCTTTATTTTATACCTTCCTCAAAAAGGAACCAGACTTAAGATTGCCAGTGCAACAACACCCTGGCAGTCAAGTGAACCCCTTTTTCCCCAGAGGCAATAGTGTACTTCCACATACACCAGACATATGGTGTGACTTAGATCCCTTCAGAAGGGAACCATGCTTGGAGTGGCTACACAGACAACATGCTGGCATTCTTATGAGTCCCTCTCTCACCTGATAGAAACCGTCTGAGAACCTGGACTATCCCAGGGTGGTCCACCTTTGCAGCTCCTGGTCAATCCTTTCAATTGGATCTGTACTATTATGTACTCAGTGATCACATAACTGTTACAATATGTCTGTTTATGTCTGTTTTGGAGGAGAGGGAACCCATCCTATCTACCAGCTGTATTCTCAGGAACTCTCTGTAAGACAGGCAGAAGGGGAAAGAATGAAATGCACAATCCTCAATGAAGATTTCCCAATCTAGACCAGAATAAAGGGAGTTCCCCCAACTGAGCAGGAGCCAATTAATTCATCTTGAGGCAGTCCCCATCAATGAAATTTATTTTTCAAGAGGCACTACAGGGGGCTTCAAGCCAACCAACTCACCTTGGAGGCAGCCCCAGTCACTGAAACTTAGCCAGATGTCTTTAATCTTCTCTATGAGGTGCCAGTGGGCATGTCCATACCCTCCAAAGGGAGATCTTTACAACCCAAACAGAGGTTCACCTGCTTCTAATCTCATCCAGTTGATTGGGGAACTCCTCTGATCAATCTCTAACACTAAAAATGTTTTATTTAGTATTGCAAAGCCCTGTGCTAGGAATTAAGGATACAAAACACAGAAAATAAAATTGGGTGACTTTCCCCATGTGTTATATCATTTATGTCCCTTGCATTGTATGTATCTATGGAGCAAACTTTGCATTTTGAGCTGGATAGCAAACTCCTTGAAGTTCTTGATATGATATATATCAAAGGGCTATGCAGTAACAGCTCTGTGTCACAGGAGGAATGACAGATAAGTCCTTGATATCACCTTTTAGTCTTTCCTTTCTCTTTTGTGTGTAGCTACATCAGAGAACAGGAGACCCTGACAGTTAATGATCAGTGGTCAGAGACAATAGCAACATATCATTTAATCTATCCCCTCTAAAGCCTCCTGCTGGCGACTCTGGCTATTTGGCCATTGCAACTGGGATATAGCTATTCCTATGATAGTAAGACATTCTTTGATAGCTGACAAAAAAGAATTCTGCAATGGAGAGCCACTGTGAGCTAAGAAGAGGTGGTGGTAATGTAAATATTTATAAAGGGCCTGAGGGAGAGCTTAAAGGATCACTTAGCTGGGCATCCTTTGGCTAGAGATATAACTGCCTTAATTTATATGACAGCTCAGTGGAATCATTGCCTTGAATACAAGAAGAGGGGTTGCATTCAAAACCAGGAAAACTATTGAATTGTCAGGAGAACCCCAAGCCCATGCAAGCTAAGCAGTCCTTTGAGGGGTGAAAGGAGAAAAATAAGTCTTGACCTCAAAGTTCCTGTCATTCCTATTTCAGCAGTAAGTTGATCATTATTACTGATCATAATTAGGTCTAGAATATTAGTTCCCCTTATTCATTTTTCTTTCTTTTGAATAATGGATTATCATTAAAGCAAAAAAAGAACTTAACCAGCTATTTGTTGCATTCAGAGTGATTCAGAGATTGTCTGTGGATTGAAGTTCCCCATCACTATCATGCCATAATAGCACTAGGCCAGCTTTTAAATGTTTTTGAGCTATTTCTGTATTTCCCTATTACAGCCGAGAAGCAGCTTTTTCCTTTTTGTTTGTCAGGGACCCCCTTGACAGACTAGCAAAATTCATGATAATGTTAAAAGAATGCTTGTTTTTGATGTGATAAAGACTTGCACAAATAGAATTTCACTTCCTAAAGCTTGTGGACTCTTGATATTTTAGCAAAATTTTCCTAACAAGCTGAAAAACAGAAAGGATTTTTATGTTTATCCTTAGTTACCCAATAGATTCAACTAATGAAGAACTGGGAAGATTAGATAACTCAGTATTATAGAGTGCTGGACCTGGAATCAGGAAGGTTTCCACTCAAATCTGGCCTCAGCTAACTTACTGTGTGACCCTGGGCAAGTCACTTAGCCCTGTTTGCCTCAGTTTCCTCATCTGTAAAATGAGTTGGAGAAGGAAATGGCAAATCACTCCAGTATCTTTGCAAAGAAAATCCCAAATGGGGTCATGGATAGTTAGGCAAGACTGAAACAACTGAACAATAACTAATGAAGAACAACATTCACCAATCATTCCAGTTAATAATGAGATTATATACTGGTTTCCTTAGGAATTAGGTCCTGAAAACTGGCAGTGGTTACTATGCATTAGGCATTTTCAGTGGACTCTGTGATCTCTCAGAGAGAGCTGGATATTCATCTGGAATATTTACATATTAACACATTCATGGAATCAGATCATAGTACCTTAAGGTGAAAGTATCTGGGCAGAGACAGGATTAAAATCCCATTGTCCGGATTCCCAATCATGTGCTCTTTCTAATACTCTATATTGCCTTTCCCAATTAACTTCTCATTTCTTTACCATAAGTAAATACCTCAAAAAAAAAAAAAAAAGAGAGAGAGAAATAATGAGGAGAAATCCTTTTTCTTTCCCACAGGAAATATGGGCCTCCTTTTCCTGACATCATCCACCAAGAATCATTTATAATCCAGTTGAGAATTCCTTAAAGTCTTTAAATCTCACAGCATATTAGACAGTTTATTCTAGAGTCATGATGACCCTGAAGAGTAGGAGGGAATCAATGCCCAAAGTTCACCTGACTAGTATTTTAAGAATGAAAGTGACCATTTCAGTAAAATTCACATGCAGAATCAGTCTGCTAGGAAGAACTAGCCAGATGACAGAAGAAAAAAAAGGTATTCTTTAAGGATGCTGAGACCTCATCCATGGTCACAAACATCTGGGTAGTATCAACCACATTAATTCCTTGAAACCTAATTTTACTCCAAAAATTGAGTCTATCCCAATCTATTCTAGCATTCTGGGAATTTAAAAGAGGTTTTCATGATAGAGTTAGACCAGTTATTTAGAAAGCAAAAGACTTTTATTGTGTTATCTTTTGAGCCACACAAACAAATATCCAGAAAGACCAAGAAAAGGACTCTCAGTGGGGAGAACACAGAGAAACATGGGCAAGAGGAATTGGAGGCAAAGGAGATATTTGTGCCTTGCTTGCCAGAGGGAGACACTACAATCACAGCAGTCAATAGACCTCAGGTGTGGGAGTCTTCAAGTCATTAGGGAAACAAGGATAGGGAATGGAGAGGCTGCATGGAATTTGGAACACTTGGAGTGATCTCACCAAGGTCCCAACCTCTCTTCCTAGCAGAAGTGTGGGCCACCTGAGTCTTTTGGTTTCTCTTCATGACAAAGTAACTCAACCACATGGACCACTGGTTTCATATGACAGGGTTTAGGGGTGACCTTTCCCAACACTGGCTCTTGTTCAGGTATGTCTCACTGGTTTTTCTATCTCTTAATATGATGCTCAGAAAGACACTGTCCAGCAAGGCCGCAACTGTACAGGAATGAGTCGTTAAAGCATACAGAAAAGAACAAAAGAAGAATGATAAAATAAAAACATCTAAGTGAAAGTGACCTTAAAGGTTTCAGAGAGTTCCCCTGACTCCCCCCCCCCAAAAAAAAAGAGTTTTACTTGTTTTATTTTGTTGGCTTATACTGGGCTCTAATCAGATAGGGAGAAAGTCTTAAGGAACTCTCTTCTGGAATCTAAAGCTATTTTCTGGGCCCAGTTTCCAAGGTCTGCCCTTCGGCTTATCTGTAGCAGAAGCAGCCCAGCCCATGTTTTATGGATATTTAAATGATAAAGTCCATCCCCAGCCTTTCCATTCCATCCCAGGGCCATTGATCCAATTTGCAAGGCATTAGCATTCAACCTGAATAAGTAATTAGACCCTGTGTCAGAAAATGATTGCCAAGCAAACGTGTCTAGCCTGTGGTGAACCTGTATATTAATCATATTGAAAATGCCACTAATTCTGAGTTAATTGCTAAGCCTTTGGTAATCTGGGTTCTGTTTACCATCAGTAAACAAATGCCAAATTTAGGAAGGAAGGTTTGTAGAGTTTTGTTTGGGGAGAAAGAACCCAGTGGGGAAATTTGTTTTAGTTGGTCTGTTTTTTTTATTTATTTTTTATTTTGTTATTAAGGGAGTTTTCACTAGCCTGAGGAAGAGATCCAAAACACCCTGGATAGTGACAAAGCACAGCTGGGGCTTCAGAGGCTGGTAACCAGACCACCTTCAAGTATCCCTTCCGGCAGAGTGGGGCTCTCAATATCCATCCAGCAATTAGCACTGCCATCTTGCTTTGGTCCATAGACATCCCCCCCCCCCCCAACCCTTGTCTTTTCCTCCTCTCTCTTCCTTGTCCCTATATTACCCAGGATCTCTATTTTCTTCTTTCTCTCCCTCAATCCCTTCAAATATTGATTCCCAGCTGGGATACTGACACTGCTGCCTAAGGGGAAAATAACAGAGATGGGAAGATGTTTAATTGTGTGTTGTGCAAGCCATGCATGACAAAGTGACTCATAGAGCCCTAAGGGTTTTTGTTTCTTGCAGCCTGGGATGTTGCTGTTAATAAACCTACACATTTGTACATCTTCTCCCTTTTAAAGTACATCCACATACATGAGCTCACTGAATCTCTGCCATGAACTTACAGGTTTGGGAGCACATGTGTATTTATCCCCAAGTTACAGATGATGAAAATGAACAGAAAGTGAAGTGACTTATTCGTAGTATATCAATAAGCTACTGACAGAGCTGACAGGAGAGCCCCAGCTTTCCTGATGACTTCTGATCCTTAGCCCCTTCCACCATAATGTAGGGCCTTCCCTTCTTAGATATCCACTCTCTTGATTATTCTCCTTATTCCCTAAACAATCCTTTGACTCCATAACCAGTTCAGTCTTTTGCAATTCAGCAAGCATTTGCTAAACTATTAAATGCAGTGTGAATACTGTGCAAGATTCTTGGGGAGATATAAAGTCTAGATAAGGTACAGATCCTGCCCTCCTGGAAATTATGGCCTAGTAGGGAGATAAGATACAAAGCCAGGGAGATATAATTCCCAATAATAAGTGATAAGTGCATTAGACAAGTATAGAATAAAATGTTAAAGAAGTCTGTTGGAAGGAGGCTTTTAACAATGGAAGTATTAGGAGAGGCCACATGTAGAAAGGAAGGAAGGAAGAAAAGAGGAAAGGATGGAGGGAGGAAGGAGGAAAGAAGAAAGGGAGGAATGAAGGAAGGAGGGAAGGAAGGAAAGAAAAAAAGGAGGGAGGGAGGAAGAGAAATAAAGCAATAACATTTTAAGGATGTGCCAAGTACAAGAAGGCATGATAAAACTGAAAAGTTAAGTAGTGGGAGACTGAGTGACCTTGAAGTCACATAACCACATCTGTATATAAAGTTACTGGGTCCTCTGATTCCCTTTTAAGCTTCTTTCTCCATACTCCCCCACTCTTGGCAGTCTAACTCCTTTACATGGATTCAATTTCTAATTCTAAATGACTCCCAAATATGAATCTCTGACCTCTGTCTTAAGCTTCAGGCCTGCACTTCCAACTACCTACAGTATAACTCTACCTGGTTGGCTTATCTATATTCTTTCCCTCACACTTAACATGTTTAAAACTGAGTTTATAATCTTTCTCCAAAAGTCCTCTCTTCTGACATCACTTTTTTCTCCAACAGTACCACCATGGGTCCAATTTTCCTTGCTCAGAATTTTGCCTTGATCCTTAATTCTTCTCTCTCTGCCATCTCTCTCTGACACCACCTCACTCCAGTCAAACTTTAAAATTCTGCTTCTACAGTATCTCTCATCTGTCTCTTTGTTCTAATCCAATTAGGACAGTCCAAACGCACCTGGGAGCAGCTATGCCTTCTTTCCTTACTTCCTCCCTCTATTCCCTGGCTCTGGGCCACCCAGAACCCATCTAAAGTGTAGCAAATCCAGCAGGAGCATCTTTCCCCTTGCTTTCCTCATCTGCAAAGCAAAGCAAGGAAGAATTCATTCAGGTTGCTATGCTGCTCTCCAGCTTGAAGGAGATGGGAGACACAAAGGTCCTCCAACTCTTTCCAACTACTCTTTCTCCACAAAATCCAGAGCCTCCAGCACTGTCATCTAATCTACTAGTGTAACCTAAAGATTCATGAACCTTGAAATCTTCCCAAAGACAAAAAAAAAAAAAAAAAAAAAAAAAAGGAAATAGTCCCAAATATCAAGGAACTTACATTCTAATGAAGGAGACAATTTGTAAATAAATAGGGACATAGAAGATATGGAAGGGATTTCTTGGTAGAAACTGAAATCAAGAATTCTGAGAGGTATCCATGTGAAGATGAAAACATTCCAGGAAGAGGATTGGCTAATGCAGATACATAGAGACAGGAGATGGGGAAATCAATGTACACCCAGAAAATTTAATATGAAGTATAAACAACATATATACAAAGTCATTGTGAGACTGGGAACACTATAAACCACCAGGATCCAGATTGATATTCTTGAGGGATGAGACACTTGAGACAAGTAGTGAAGGAAGCTAAGGCTTCTTGGAGGCAAAAGGTAAGGAAAGATTGGGTTTTCGATTGAGAGAGACAGCCCTTGGAAAAGAGATGGAAGGTGGAAGGCCGGGTACAGAAAACAAGTTTAGTTTGACTGGAAAAGCAGCATTGTTAATGTGAAGTAAGCCTATGAAGGTAGGCTGAAGTCAGATAAACACTAAACAAAAGAAGATTCTGCATTTTATCCTGCAGACAAGAAGGAAAAATTAGAACTTAATCTGCTATGTTTTAGTCAGCCCTGTGATTTAAGACTATTGATGAGGTAGCTGTGTGACATCATGATACTAACTTCCAGAGAGCTTTAAGGTTTGCAAAGCACTCATTTTATTTTCACAAACCTGGGACATCAATGCTATTATTATTAGATGAGGAAACTGAGGCAGACTGCGATTGAGTGACTTGCCCAGGATCACGCAATGAGTGTCAGAGGCTAGTTTTGAATTCCTGTCTTCCTGATTCCAGGGCTACCTATCCACTTTGACACCTAGCTGCCTCATAATAGTAGGCACTTAATAAACATTTGTGGAGTGAATGAATGAATGGTTGTAGTCAAAATCCTCCCTGAAGTTAAATCCCAAAGTCCCATGAACACTCAAATAGCTCCCTCTATTCTACCCTAAGCACAATGACATAGGATTACAGAAAGAAGAAAGGACCTGGGTGTAACAGTGGCCAAGGACAGGCATTTAATCTCTCTGAGTCATTATATTCTCATTTTAAGAACGGGTATAAAGGGGGCAGCTAGGTGGTGCAGTGGAGAGAGCACCAGCCCTGAAGTCAGGAGGACCTGAGTTCAAATCTGGCCTCAGACACTTAACATTCCCTAGCTGTGAGACCCTGGGCAAGTCACTTAACCCCAATTGTCTCAGCAAAAAGCAAAAAAAAAAATAGGTATAAAGCACTCTCTGCCTCACAGACTTGCAAGGGTGGTGTTCCATCACACGTAAAGTGCTATTTAATTATGAACCAATTTATCATCGATTATTTGCAACACTAAAATTTGAATATGTTTTATCTGTTCCCACCCAGTATTGCCAATGCAGATCTTAAAGCCGGCTACCTTCACAGACACCACCCACTATCCTCTGCTCCTGGTAGTGTAAGTATGATCGCCGTCTTTCATGGGTGAACTATTTAAGGAAGAGCATGAGAAATGACCGGGAAAATAAATGCCAGGAGGTGTCAGGAAAGATCTCCTCTTCCATTTAAAACTCTCTTCTGCCAGGGCCCAAAGTCCTCAAGGAAGAAAAAAGATTAAGCCCCCTTGGTCTCTTCCCCCTGGTGGTTTTTCTACCTCATCCTTAAGTGGGACCCTGTACCACTATGTCAAGAATGAAGGAGAATTTCTAGTAAAATCACTTATGAGAAGAGAACCCTCCTGGCTAGCCAAGTAAAAGTGCCAGAGAACTAAATTCAGGCTATGCTTGGGCCCTCTCCAAAAGGGTTTAATTACTGAAGTTCTAAAAGGACTTTATTATGAGATAACCTCGCCTGTAAGGCAGGTTCACAGCATGGCCCCAAGGACAAGAGTTAGACAACCAAAGAAAAATTAACCCAGTTTCCTAACATTCTGGATCGATTTAATACATTCTCCTCCTCCATCTTTCCTCCTCCTCCCTTGGGGCTGGTTTTATTCAGAAGATTCTCACACATACTAAAGGCCCCTCTGATTCTCCAGACCAGTGGTTTCTAACCTTGATCTCTGGGGTAAAAGCTCCACTCAATCCACCCCACCAGGTTTTCTAGCAATGGGAGCTAGGAAGGAAGGCCTTTTCAAATTACCAGAAAAGTCATTTTTCTTTCACTTTTCTTTTTGAAGTGAATGCTCTGGAGCTTCATTCAAAGACCATGTCTGAGTATACTGACAGTCAAATCACATCCCTTATAATTTAATCACTAAGTATGGGAAAATGTTGGGGGGGGGATTTTTAACTTATTCACCAATTCCTTCTCATTTTTTTTTTTTTTTTTGCTATAGATCTAAACTGGACACCATTCGTGTCCTAAAAGGAAAGTAAAATAAAAAGGACCTATGTTTTTAAATTATGAAATTCAAATATAATAATAATCACAGTAATACAAAAATATCCCTTTGAATGTTTAGTATGGAATGAAAGAGTTCTAGTAAAGTCATTTGACTTCTGTGACTAGCAGAGACTAGATTAGAAAAGCTCTGACTAGTGTGAGATCTGATCCCAATCTTTTCTCTTTTTTCCTGATCTTTCTTTAGTGGTCCTCCAATGGTAAGGGACACAGCTTCCCCCTACTCCTAGGATCCCATCTTCACCTTTAACCCCATTTCAGGCAAAGGACTATCCTGGGGTATCTCAGTGCTAGGCCTGTCCTCTGAGTTGCTAAACCCTTCTCCTAATTCTACCTTTCAATTTAATTGGCTCTAGGCCCAGATTTAGTTAATTATGGCTCTAAAACTCTAAGATTCTTTCCTGTGGCACATCCCATGATTCCTTTTTAGCATAATCTAGTCTTGTTTTAGGTGTTCTAGAAGAATTTGGGAGAGTCAAGTATCCTGTAGACTATGTATAGGCTATTTAGCAATAGTAGAAAGATACAAAGGGACTGATTGCCAACCTCTAATATCTTAGGAGTAAAATCTTATAAAGCCTGAATAAGACAGAGAGTAAGAAAAAATGAGAAGCTTCAGGGGCAGTTAAGTGGCCCAGTAGAGAGAGCACCAGCCCTGAAATCAGGAGGACCTGAGTTCAAATCTGGCCTCAGACACTTAACATTTCCTGGCTGTGTGACCCTGGGCAAGTCACTTAATCCCAATTGACTCAGTGCAAAAAAAAAAAAAAAAATGAGAAGTTAATAGATATTCAAGGAATCATTTTCCTTCCTGTTCCTCCCATTCCTGCTTCCAGTCAAGTTGGGGCAACCCATCTTTTTCTAAGTCTTTTTTTTTTTAATATCCCTCTGCAGAAATATAGTGGGCTGCAGCCCAAGATTGGGAAGCAGTATTATTAAGGAAGGCAATTATTAAACCAATTCTCTGATGTCAATATTAGAAAGGTATTCACTATCTATTCCAAGAATTAATAATAGCAGGCATTTATATGAACAGCTAAGTGGCACAATGGATACAGTGCCAGGCCTGAAATCAGGAAGACCAGAGTTTAAATGCAGCCCCAGACATTAGCTAGGTGCCCTTGGACAAATCACTTAACCCTGTTTACCTCAGTTTCCTCAACTGTAAAATGTGCTGGAGGAAGGAAATGGCAAACCACTCCTGTATCTTTGTGGGGAAAACCCCAAAGGGAGTCACAAAGAGTCAGAAAAAAACCAAAACAACTTAACAACTACACTGATGCAACTATTTATATATTTATATCCTTATAACAATCCTCTTAAGAACTCTTATTTTACAAATGACAAAACTGAAACTGAGAGAAATAAGATAGCTTGCCCAAAATTATACAGCTTATAAGTATCTGGCAGGATTGAAACTTCCCCTTTACTCCAAAGCACTTCCTATACTATTTAGCATCTTAGAGCTAGAAAGGTTATCTATCCAGAAACCATCCAATTCAATTCTTTCATTTTATAGATGAGGAAAGCCAATATTAAAAATGTGAGCCCAGATCCACAGAAGGGGCACTGAAACCCAAGTTGAATGAAGCCACATACAGTGCCCTTTCTACTCTATCTGCAGCACAAATTCAGAGTAACCCAACTCTACGGCACCATGCTTCACAAGGACCTCCAGTTTCCCAAGAAGTGGTTTTAAGGGAGATTTTTCTCTCTGGATGTGACACAGATCAGCCATAATTCTGGCTCCATCCTCCTCATTATTGATTTCATTCCAAAGAAGAAAGGAAGGGTAAACTGAGGCAATCTAGCTGAAAAAATAAAAATAATAATAATTTTAAAATACCATCATCCTTGAAGCTACTTCCCAACAAGAACTTATTTGAATACTGCCAAAATCTCATGGCTATCCAATTATCTCCAAGGGAACTTAATTTCATTACAGAAGGTACTTGAGAGAGATCAGAACTCATTAAGCTAATAGCACTTGATTAGATAGAATCTAAAAAGTATGCTGGCTGGAACACTAGGTAAGGAAGTCCAAAAGAGAAATGCTGTTGTATGTGAATTTTTTCAAATGAGATAAATGAATGGTGAGGGTCTGCTCCTCAAAGAGAAAAATTCTCTTCTTACTCCCTGACTTTTCACCTCAATTATTCAGTCATGTCCCTTTTCTTCACAGTTGATGATCAAATAGCTCTCAACTGGGTGGGAGACGTGGGCAAGGAATTACTTGGCCCTATAAATAAAGTAAAATACTAGGAAGTAGCATTTGAGAGAAACCAGGGAAGACTCCTGCCAAAAAAAAAAATCTTTTTCCAAATGGCATATTGCTGATTCCAGAATTTAGAGTTAGAAGGAACTTTAGAGATGTACCAGTTTAGAGGTTCTGAAAATGGTGTCTGTGGATACTTGAGACCCTTCTGGGGGTCCTTGAGGTCAAAACTATTTTTGGAAGAATACTAAAATGGCATTGGTCTATTAAAATACTCTTTTCTCTCCCAACTTCACATCTGCATGATGCCAAATTTTCTTTATAGACTTCAATCAAAACAGCATATTGTAACAGATTGTATGCAGAAGCAGATATAAGAATGCAGCTGTCTTCCATTAATTCAAGCACTGAATAGGTTCACAAGAACAAAAAATATAAGTGACAATATCACTCCTTTCACTCACTTATTTTGGTCTGTAAAATATAGTTAATCTTCATAAAAATGTTAATAATAGCATCAAAGGATTTAACATTGTTATTTTAATGAATTAAAACTTTTGGGGCTCCTTAGTCATTTTTAAGAGTACAAAGAGGTCCTGAGACCAGAAACTCTTAAGAGTCCAGTACATGTCATCTAGTAAAGCTCTTTCAATTTACAAATGAGGAAACTGAGCCCCGGAGGAGAAATAATGTCTGAATTCCATCATTGTAGATGTCCTTTCCCCTAAGCCAATGAATTATTCCTATTAAAATTGATGAAACTCTAAACCGTTCTCCTTAACACATCTTGTGTGAATATATTGGGCAGGTCTTTCTCAATGTGGTTTACTTTGGTGTGAGGAACAGGCAGGGTTGAAGGGAACATTGCCAGAGATGGGTATAGTTGAACAAGGAGTCAAAGAACATGGGGAAACTGAGGGTTTGAGGGAGGGATAAAGGTCTTATATTAGAATAACATCTCTATGGGGCAACTAGGTGGTGCAGTGGATAGAGCACCAGCACTGAAGTCAGGAGGACCTGAGTTCAAATTCCCTAGCTGTGTGACCCTGGACAAGTCACTTAACCCAACTGCCTCAGCAAAGGGGGAAAAAAAAAAACTTTAGAGTTAGAGAAGACTTGAGCTAACATTAAATTCCATATCCCCAATTTACAAAGCAGGAAACTGAGGTCCAGAGAACTTAAATGACTTATACAAGGTCACATGGCTAGTGAGTAACTAAGGAAGCCTGGATGAGTGTTCAGTCATCACACTGCTACCCACCCAGCTCCCTCTATCAGGTCACAGACAAGGGAAAGGATCAAGGGTCTCCTTGACCAGAATTCTTTTTTTTACCAGGACTGTTAGAGAGAACTCATTTGTTACCTGTGACTCCTGACTCTGGGTGACATCGGTCTTTTAGACACTCTGTTTTCTTTTTCAGGGATGGCACCCCAGGAAGCCAGAGTGTGACGGAAAAGTTTGAGGTCAACTGGGAAACTGTAATGGTCAGCAGTCACGGTGCCATTGTGGTGAAGTTTGACGGTCGCGGTAGCGGATTCCAAGGAACCAAGCTCCTCCATGAAGTGAAAAGAAAACTGGGCTCCTTGGAAGAGAAAGACCAGTTGAAGGCTGTGGGGTGAGGGCCCAATACCTTGTGAATTGAATTGAATTGGGAAAGGTAATAGGGCAAAGCATTTCAATGGCATAAGATTGGGCCCCTCCCAGGGACCCACATCTGGGTCCTTGACATAATTGTGCACATTTGCTTATCCTTTGCATGAATTTTCAACACGCCTGCAACAGACTTTGTAGGCAAGTCTCGGGCTACTTTCAAGGTAAAATATCATTGGTTTTTCCCCTAAAATATCTTGCTCCTGTAGCTTTTTCTTTTTTAATGTAACGATTAGCTCAGCAGGCTCTAGCATGGTGCCAGTTAGGATGAAGGTGCTTCATTGTCTGAATGAAAGTGCATTCATTCCACTGAGTGACTACAGAGTGCACTGCACCCCTGGTGGACATTTTCATACATAAAGACCATTAGTCACAAGGAGGATGTGTGAATGGAGCAGTGTAACTCTCTCCTCTCTCAGAGAGTAACCCAAAACATATTTTCGTGTTTCTGACTCCACAGTGTAATTTTCACACCTTTAGGACCTCCCATTCTGAGGACATTATGTTCTCATTTACCTATGGTGTCTCCTACATCAGCAGAGTAACAGAGACCAAAAAAAAAGTCTAGAAACAATAAAAAGGTGAGGAATCCATCAAAATCCTATCCAAGACTATCAAACTCTCTGTTTATCACCTCTCCCTCTCTCCCTCTCTCCCTCTCCCTCTCCCTCTCCCTCTCCCTCTACTTCTCCCTCTCCCTCTTCCTCTCTCTCTCCCTCTCCTTCTCTCTCTCCCTCTCCCTCTCTCTCTCACACACACACACACACACACTTTGGAAAATGTGTATCCATTATATTATGGCACGCACAACTTATGACATAAAGCGTGATTTTCCAAGGGAGAGATGTTACTAAAAGAATTCATTCAATCCCAAATTTATCTATATAGAAAGTCAGAAACGGACAATCCAAGACATAGTGGGATTGCAAGAATAAGCATTAGCATCTTCACTGTCATTCAGTGCATTTCAGTTGACTCATTCATTGTTGAGTATCCCCTTTTGCAGATTCTATGTCAGAAATGAAGATAATTTTTAAAATCCTTTCATTCAGGATGGAGAGAGGTTTACAACAATTCAACAGTTCACTTCACTGAATATTATGTATGCCTAACTCATACCACTCATTGGCTCCTAAATCTTCAGTGGCTCTCTATTGCTCATAGTATAAGGTTCAACTCTATTGCCTGGCATTCGAGGCCTTCCATCAGTCTAGCTTTCCAGCCTCATCTCATAGCATTCCATTTCACCTACTTGAAAAGCTCCTGCCACCTTCACTAAGGGCTTGGCAACACACCTAGTTAATTAAGCTCAGGTTTAAAATGTCCTGACTTGTGTTTTCCTGCCTTGATCTTTGCTATTTCCCATACCTGAAATGGCCTTTCTCCTCCTTTTAAATCTTAATTTCCTACCCATCCTTTGAATTTTGGTCAAATATCACCTTTCTTCTGTTCATAAAGATCCTTTCTTGAACCTCACATAATTTTGCACCTCTATGATGTGCTTATCATAGCATAAGAGGAGAGATAATATTCTGTATTGTCATCAATGTTCTATTGTCATAAGCCTCTTAATTTATATATTAGCTCCATGAGGAATAGAAAGAGGGGACCCATGGCATATTGTGGTCTGTGAAGAACAGTAAGGGAGCCTATGTGACTGGTCTAGAGAGAGTATGGAGGGAGGGAATGTATAGGTCAAGTAGAGAGATAGGAAAGGGCCAGCCAGGATCAGAGGAGCTTTTAAGTTAGAGCATTTGGTGTTTGAGTCTTAGAACCAGTAGAATTTACTGAGTAAGAGTTTAGAGTGGTCAGACCTTCTCTTTAAGGTAACAGTCTTGGCAGCTATGTGCAAGATGAATTAGTAGGAAGGGACGAAGCAAGAAGACTTAATTAGAAGTATATCACAGTAAAGTGATGGGATTTTGAACTAGGGTAGTGACTATGGGAGAATGGAAGGAAGGGGACGTTGAGAGACAAAAAGATTTGAAAATTGAATGGGACATGTGGATCGAGTAGAAGTAAAGATTGATGGATGACACTGGGTTTGGAAGCATGGAATACTGGAGAGGTGTGTGCGCCCTTGACAGCAGAGAGGTGGGTTTGGAGGAAAAGAGAATCAATTCTGTTGTGGACATGGTGAGTCTGAGCTATCTGTGAGGCATCCTCTCTCAGATGTCCATTAGGCAGTTGGAAAGACTGGCTCAGAACTTGATCGAGAGACTAAGACCAAATAAACAGAACTATTGTTGATCAATGAACCCATGAATCAAAGATTCAATGACTTAAAACCAGAAGGTATCTTAGAGTCTATCTAGGCTCATGTCTCCATTTTGATAGATGAGGACATTTATGCTCAAAAGCATGAAGTGATTTATTCTAGGACACAAAGATGACAGTCAAGATTTGAACCCAAGTCCTGTGACTCCAAATCCACACTCCTTCCATCTACCTTTGAGAGAATAGAGAGAGAAAAAGAGATGAGGACCTATGATTGAGCCTCATTAGAGACTGAGGTAAAAAGAAGATATAGTAGGGAATATATCAGAGATATATGAGATGAAGAGTAGGTGAGAAGGAAGAGTTCTGTGGCAAATGACTTCATTTTTTTCCCCCAGGAAAGTAAGTTGATGCCAGATTGTTATTCATTCAGGAGGCAATGGGGATGCATTAAAGTTTTTGAGCTGGGCAGTGATGCTGGGGAAGACTAATCTAATATCTGTATGGGAGAGATTAGAATACGGAATCCCAGGGATCACTAATATGGGGTTAATAACACAGAAGGCACTCATCAAAAATATTTGTTGCTTGATTGATTCCAGCCAAGACTCTCCCATCTAGTGCCAAGAACAACATTGTAATCTCACCCTAAGCATATACTATTTTAATCTTGAGGCCCTTGTGTCAATTTTTTTTAAATATTCTTCAGGATTTGTAATAATCAGGTTCACTTCAGAAAACACAGCTAAAAATATAGTTACAGAGAGCACAGCTGGGTATAGTTGGAAGCAACAGGATAATAACAATATTTTGTACTGAAATAACAGCTCTTCACAGAAGATCTCAAAGCACTTTGCAAATGAATATCATTATCTAGATCTTTTTTTAGCATCAGGAAATGGAAATCCCCAAAATGATGGGATTGTCAAGAGCCTGATGCTTCCTGCTAAGTCAATAGTAGGGCCTAGAATAAAATGCAAAAGTATTTGTGAAGTAGAAGAGAGCCCAGGACTGGCTCCACAAGCTTCAAAGTTTCCAAAGACTCCTATACTTTCTATAATAAATACATATATCTTGCTATCAGGTAGTATTTGCATGGAGACCAAATATCCAGATGAAAAGTAGTAGGAAAAAAAGTCTAACAAATGAGGATTATAAAAACACCTATCCCTTGTGATGAAAATCAAACGAGATAATATTTGTAATATATGATGCAAATCTTACAGCACTCTATAAATATTGGGTATTATTAGGTATTTTTTAAAAAATGGGATAAAGGAGAAAACAAGCATTTATTGAACTCTTGTGTTCCAGGTACTATCTCATTTGATCCTCACAATAATCCTGCAGAATAGGTTCAATTATTTTTCCCATTTCACAATTGAAGAAGCTGAGGCAGAGATTGTCACTTAATCTCTGGGTCACATAGTTAAAAAGTTCTAAGACTGGGTTTGAACTCAGGTCTTCCTGACCTCAGCTGCCAGCTCAATGCCTCTAAGTAATCTTAGCCCCTGACAGATGATGAAGCAGACTTTCCTTCTCTGGGTTGACTCTCAGGAGCATTTGGTTGTGGGAAGTTACAGATTGTCAGACTTGATGGTTTTGTTCAATATTTTTGTTTAATTATTTTTCTTTGTTTACAAAGGAAGGTTCACTGGTGGGGGACAAGGAGGAGATGAAATCACAAATATTATTGGCAGTGTCATAACATGTACTGTTAATTGTACAAGGCATTCACAAAACTTTAAAAAATACTGAGAGCAAGGATAGTCAAATTATTGAAAGATATTAAATTTAAAGGGCAGCTAGATGGCAATGGATAGGGCTCCAGGACTAGAGTCTAGAAGACCTTAGTTCAAATGCAGTTAGATGCATACTAGCTGTGTGATCCTGGGCAAGTCATTTAACCTTGTTTGCCTCAGTTTCCTTATATGTAAAATAAGCTGAAGAACGAAATGGCAAACCACTCCAGTATCTTTCCCAAGAAAACCCCAAATGGGATCACAAAGACCAAAACAACTAAACAACCACAATACTCATTTTGGTACATCTAATGTATACAATATGCTACTGTTCTCAAGGGTTATTTCTATTAGTCCCACTATAATGAACAGTAAAGATCATTTACATATTAAATTTTTATATGCAAAGGATACTTTTAATTACTTGAAGTTCTCATTAAGTCAGTTAAACATCCCTCTTGAAATGTAATTTACAGTATTCATTTACTTAGCATCTTTTTCTTTTGAGAAAATTTCAAAGACAAAGTTTCACCCAGTCTATTTCCAAATTAGTATGATCATAATTAATGAAGTTTTACTAAATCTATTTATAATAGCTTAAATTATAATGGAACATTTACACTTTAAAAAAGCATTTTCACATCTATTATCTTATTTTAGTTTTCCAACATTTATAGTTCTTATTTGATAAATGATTAAACTGGAGGCCCATAGAACCTGTAATTCTTATATCCCTGAGAGGAATCAGGAGAAGAGGCCAGGTCTATTGACTCAACTAGACTAGAATTTCTTTGAGAAAAAAAAGCTGATTCTCCTGCCTCTGTGTCACCCTAGTATCTACCACAGTGTCATTCATTCATTAATTCCTTCATCAAGCAAATATTAGATGCTTATTGTATTCAGAACTAGGCACTGGGAGATATAGAAAATTCAATTGAGACACCATCCCACAGTCTAATATGGTAATGACACCAACATAGAGAGCTAAAATATGGAATATTATGAGATAAACAAATTAGAGAGATCAAATGATGTTTGGAGAAAAATAGAATTTAAGGTCAACTTTAAAGGATCAGCACTCTTTGCACAGAGGATATGACCAAAAGATGTGTGTTGATATTTATCATCTTCCCTTACTACCCCAAACCCATAACTTTTTTTGTGGAACCAAAATACTTTCACTCTAGTAGGTTTGCAACCACTCAGAGTTGCAACCTAGACTTTTTACTCTCCTTTATTTCTTTTATCCCATCAGAAAATCTCTAAATTTTAGAGTCAATATGACATAAATGAAAGAAAAGTACTTATTAAGCATAATAAATAAGCAGTGACAAAAATAATTTATTATGACTGCAGAAGAAGATAGCAGGAATGGGGCAAGAAGACAGAAGAGGGTATTTTGGCTGGTGAGATGGCCAGAGAGTGAAGTGAATTGTGGCTGTAACCAGTATGAGATATAATGGGCAACTTGTTCATCCTTCATTTTTGAAAAGGGTCAATAACATTACAGGAAATGTCTTGACTAGTTCATGAGATGCATGAGAGTGAGGCAGAGACACACAAAATCATCAGCCTCAGCTTCTCTTCCTGAGTCTTCAAAGTCCAATGGCAAAACAAAAGTCAGGATGACTGGCAGTGGTCCAGGATGTAATGGATGCCCTTGGTGTTTTCAATGCCTGACCAAGCTCTAAGTGCTCCGTAGCACCTGCTTCAGTTGCTTTCATGGCCACTGGAGCAAATCGTCTTCATTCTTCCATTCTGCCAAAAGAAGTCTTCACATGTTTGGGGTAGACATTGCCCTAACTCTCCAACAGGTTTGTGGCCCTCCAGTTATTCTCATATTGGTTTAGCACATCTGCTGAGGTGGTATGGTCTCTGCAAATGCAACTGGAGTAAGAAGAAAACTCAGCATCTATCTGACCCATACCTGAAATGAATCCCCAGAATAACATTCTCAACTAGTGGTAATTCAGCTTCTGCTGGAAAGACGGGAACTCACCACTTCCTGAAGCAGTGTATTCAACTTTGGATAATCCAAATTTTTGGGAAGATTATTCTATTATCAGTTATCCAAGTCTTATTAATTGTACTTCCACAACATCTCTCCCATCTAAACCCTTTCCTCCATCTTAATCCAGATACTCATCTCCTCCTTAACCTGGGTTATTGCCACAACATCCTAAGGGTGCTCCTTCTCTCAAATCTCTTTGTTCTCTAACCGTTCTCCATACAACTGCCAAAGTGATATTCCCAAGACATAGATCTCACCTGTTCTCTCTCCTCTATAATAAACTTCTGTGGCTCTCTGTTACTTGTAAGATGAAATGTAAACAATTGAGTTGCCATTTAAAAGTTTTTCACAATCCAGCTCAAATTTATCTTTTCAGACTGATTTCATATTATTCTCACTCATCTTGTGTTTCTACCAAACTATTCTCCTTGCTCACCCAGATGCACAATATCCCTTCTCCCCACATCTCAGACTGCTTTCTCAAAGATTATCCCCTAAGTCTAGTGAATATCCTCACTTCTCTCACTTTGAATTCCTTCAAAGCATAATTCTATCACTACTTCCTCTAGGAGGCCTTTCCTAATCTCTTCCAGCTACTAATGCCTTTCCCAAAAACATAACTTTGTATTTATTTTACAAGTATTTTGAACTTGGATTTGTCTATGCAGTTTCTCCCTCTCAAGGACAGAGACTGTTTTGTTTCGTTTTGGTCTCTCTCTACCTACTACTTAGCTCAGTGTGTCTGACTTAAGCACATTGTGGGTGCTTAATAAGCCCTTGTTGAGAGGTTAATTGGTTGATTGGTTAATGAGATGCTCTTTCCTTCTGACCTTGAAATGGGAAGGCTGTCTGCCATTTTCAGGAATGGTTTCCATTTCTCTAGGTCATTAAGTGGGAGATGGTTTGGATTTTACCAGAAAAAAAAAGACAGTATACATTGCACTTTAGCTTTAAATCCTGTTTCTCCCTTTAACCTTGTAGGACAATGTTGAAAGAACCCTATATTGACAAGACACGTGTTGCTGTGTTTGGAAAGGTGAGTCTATGTTTTCCATAAGGGGCTCACCCCTCTGTTGAAGAGCATTAAATTATTTCATCATTGCAACTTCACTTTGATTTACTCAGAGTGCCTCCAGTTTGATGACCTGTGATTTATTATTATTATTTTGTTTTTAAGAGATAAATTGTTTGCTTAGTTTTTTCTTCTATATCCTCTGGGGAAAGGGGGGGAAAGGAGGATGCCAGTTACTGTTAGGTACCAGCTGCTTCTTTACATTGTACCCATAAATCTACTGTTATTTATGGTCTGATGCCAAAGGGGAAAGAAGAATCAGAAGTTTCCTTGTACCATATATTCTGTGAATAGAGGCAGTGCACCATAATGGATGGAAGGCTGAACTTAGTGTCAGGAAGATCTGACTTCAAACCTTACTTAGTAGTTTTGTAACCCTGGCTAAGTCTATCCTCAAACAACTTCCTAAGACTTGCCTACTAATCAGGGCTAAGCAAACTACCGCCCAAGGGCCAAATCAACTCTCTGTCTGCTCTTGTACTTCCCCTGAGATTTATTTTCATATATAAAACCATTCTTAGCAGCAGATCTACAAAAGCAGACTGGATTTGACCCATGGGTTAATTCATTATTTATTTTTTAGTTGAATTAGTATGCTAGAGGGAATTCCCACACAGAGAGTTTCTCAGGCAGACAAAAAAAATTCTTAAATTGTTCCTAGATTTAAGTATTTTTAATGTGTAATGATTACATTCATTTGTCATTTGACTTGCTTGTTGTGTAGACAGGAGATAGTCCTTAAGAGAACCAAAGAATGGATCTTTTCCAAGCATCAAATCTGAAGAGCTTCTACCTTGTAGGATTATCTCAAATGATTAGATCCTTGACCCTGCTTTCTCTCCCTCCCATCAGTTGTGGGGAAGGGATTGTGGATCATTATAAGATGTCCAGAGAATGGATTACATAGGTTTTATAGAAACAAAACCAATGCAACCAAAATGATAGGGAAAACAGAAACAGGGGTGGGGGGAAGAAATTGCAACAAGTATCTCTGATAAAGGCCTCATTTCTCAAACATTTAGAGAACCCAGTGAAATTTATAAAAATACAAGTCATTCCCTAATTGATAAATGGTCAAAGGATGTAAACAGGAAGTTTTTAGACAAAGAATTTAGTCATATGAAAAATGCTCTAAGTCTCTATTAGAGAAGTGCAAATTAAAACAACTCAGACCTCAAAGCTATCAGAATAGCTAATAAATAACAAAAAAAGGGGAAATGTTAGACATTGGAAGGAATGTAGGAAAACTGGAGCACTAATGCATTGTTGGTAGAGTTGTGAAATGATCCAACCATTCTGAAGATCAATTTGGAACTGTCCAAAGTGCTATCAAACTATGTATACCTTTGATTCATTAATATCAGTGCTACATTTGTATTGCAAAGACATCCAAAAAAGGGGGGGAAGATCCATTTGTACTAAACTATAGCAGTTCTTTCTGTGATGACTAAGAATTGGAAATCAAAAATATGCCTGCCCACCAATTGAGGAATGGTTAAATAAGCTGTGGTATGTGATTGTATTGGAATATTATTTTGCTATAAGAAATGGCAAGCAGGATGATTTTAGAAAAATCTGAAAAGACTTACATGAACTCATGCATAGTGAAGCAAACAGAACCAGGAAAACATTATACACAGTAACAGCAACATTGTTCAGTGAGGAACTATGAATAACTTAGAAAATTGTATTGCTGAGAATAGCTAAAATAATCCCAAAGAACTAATGATGAAAGCATATCATGCACCTCCAAAGAAAGAATTTTTCACTTTCTTTCATTTTTTTAGTCTTCATGTACAAAATGATTAATATAGAAATGTTTTACATAATTACACTTGTACAACCTATATCAGTTTGATTACCATAAATGTTTAAAATGTTGGGGCAAAAAATGAAACTGAGTTTCCATATGAAATCCTGATTTGTTGTTAAATGGGGTGAGGTGAAAAGTCGAAAGAATGGGTAGATTAGTACAAAGCATTGTCAGTACTGAGAAGACAACTCAGAGAGCTTGGGTTCAGCAAATTCAGCTTTGAATATGAAGAATAGAAAATTTATTTAGGATGATTTCTTCTGTGTCAGGACTTTGCCTAGTATTTAATGAGAAACAGGAGCACATGAGACAATGAATAGCTCTGAATCCCAAATTAATATAATGTAATCACAGTAACAGGGCCAGCTCCAAACAAAATGATGAAGTAGGCATCTTGGGAATGTTAGCACCCTTCCATTTCTCATGTTCCCATTCTCTTCCTAGTTGCTCAGTATTCTCATGCTTCCTATTGCATTTCCAGAGGGGATTCTTGGGGACTTTTGAGATGGTGAGAAAGTGTTTTGTCTTCCCACCCTCTACACCAGAGCTTGCTTTTTTCCCCCTCATCTGCATTTCTACATCAAAACTGATCTATCCTACATCCAATCCCTTTAGGGCCTTCTACAGAAATGAAATGAATCTTGACAAACCAATTTCTAGCTAAGATGGTAATGGATGATAATTCCTCAATATGATGACTTCCAGGTAATGTTGGCATCTCAACAGTAACCTGCAATAACCTTACCCAGAAGAATGAATAATCTGAGAATTTCAGGCTTTCTTATCACCAAACATTGATTGAAAGGGGGGGGAGGAAAAGCAAAAAGGCAAGGAACACCCTAATTATAACTATAAAAGAGGAATCTTGAATGGGAATGAATAGAGAAAAAGGTTTTATGGTAATGTACAGGGAGTGAGTAAAACATAATACTATATATTGAAATTCATTTATTTGAATGTTCATAATAGTTAATCAAATTTAGTTGTATTCATTATCAATACTAAATTTGTAACAAATTGCTATAAAAATGAGGACCTAATCACATCATGTAGGCATATGACTTTTGTATTTATATATTTCGCAGTCTTCCATTCATCTGTCAAAATAACAAACAAGGTATCATTCCCCTCCTTTAAGAGATCCAGTGATTTCCTATTACTTCTATATTAAATATAAACTCCTCTGCGCAATTACTATCTCCCAGACTGATTTCACATTAGTCCTCCTCACCTGTGTCTCCATCTCCTTTCTCCTCCCTTTTATTTCTTAACTGATCTAATTCACTTCCAAATTCAGCTCAAGTATCACTTCCTACAATGATTTTCTCCCAGTTATCCTTCTACCTGGTGACTCCTCCCCACTCCCACAACTCTATATCCTGTATAAATTTTGTATGTTAATGATATGGAACAAGAACTTTAATGAGTCCACTGCCATAACTTTAATCTACCCATCCTGTTTGCAGCAAAAAAGTTCTGACAACAGACTGAGTAAAGTTCTTATTCCACATCACCTGCACCCTTAGAAGAATGTAAGATAGTTGAAAGCAGGGCCTTTTATTATTTTTTGTATCTGCGGCAATTGGCATGTAGTAGACACTTAATAAATGTGACAGTAAAAACACAAAACTCAAGGCCAAAGGATTGGTAAGAGAATGTTTTTCCTTTTGCTTTTCAAGGCATTTGAGTGGAAAGGGATTCCTTTATTATAATAATAAAACTATTATCATAACAATAAAGTATAGTATAATTATAATAATGTGCTTGTACTTTAGTTCCCATCATATCCTGAAACTCTTTGAATTACTAACCTGTGGCCATTTATATCTACTCTTTTTCTCTTTCTTCCCTAGGATTATGGTGGGTACCTGAGTACTTACATTCTCTCAACAAAAGGGGAAAACCAAGGTCAAAGTCAAGGTGCAGTCTTCACCTGCGGTTCTGCTCTCTCCCCTATAACAGACTTCAAATACTATGGTAAATAGCCCTTGTTATCAAGAGGGACTGAGTCTCAAGGGATATGATTGATATCTGTGAGCAGCATTGCTTCCCACATACACCCTCAGCTCAAATCCTTGTCTCTCCATCTTCAGTGACTCAGAGTCCCTTACAAAGGCAATTTGTATAATGCCTGGTGGCCCCTTCCTCCTACCTTTCCAGTCTTTACATCTCACTGAGCATTGTAGATGGGTCCTCCTGACTCCAAGGGATTCTAAGTTCAAATCAAGACTCAGAAAACTTAATAGGTGGGCAAGTCACTTGATTTCTGTTTGCCTCAATTTCCTCATTTGAAAAAAATGGAGAGAATAATAGCACCTACCTCCCAGGGTTGTTGTTAGGATCAAATGGAATACTTGTAAGGATTTGGCTCATTGCCTAGCCCCTAGTAGGTGCTATATAAATATTAGCAATGATGATGATGGTTATTATCCTCCTCCTAGTTTCTCTAGCTTTTTCCAAGACTCAGCTCCAATCCCACTTTCTGCAGGAGACTTTTCCCAGTCTCCCCCACTCATTGCTAACATAATCCCCCTGAAGTGTCTCTCTCCTAGAATGTGAGTTCCTTTAAGGTCAAGGCTATTTCTTCTTTATTCCCAGGATATTGCCCAATGCCTAGCACAGAGCAGGTGCTTGCTGGCCTTTATTACCAGAAATCACATTTATATTCTGCAGGAGCTGGACTGAAAACAGATTCAAGATCTAATTACTTAAGAGTGAAAAGAAGTGCTCAACCCCAGCTAGAGAACGGAAAGGAGCAAGCCTTTATACCTACATTTTTACTCCCATTGTTCTCCTCCTTCATGGCCCTAGATGTCTGAAGGGTCTGTACTGGATTGAGGGCTTAGATCTTTCTTAGGTATTTTCTGAGGAAGGAAGGAAAAAGTTGAAAAGGAGCTGATTTTTTTGTGGCAGAACATGAGGTATCCGAGTGGTACAAGTGTAGCCTTTTTCTTTCTCTCCCCATGCTTTGCAAAACAATGTTCAATCCTCAATTTTACTTATGCCTTTATGAACCATTTCCCAAGATGGAATTAACTATGTGTGAAGTATTGGTTTAAATCTAATTTCTTCCATACTGCTGTCCAATTTTCTCAGAAATTTTTGTCAAATAGTATGTTCACATCCCACTAACAACACAGATTGTTTCTTGAACCCAGAGTATATTTCCTTATCACCTCTACCTTTTAGTATGATCCCTAGTTTTTTTCAAAGTTTTGCTCGGGTACCACCTTATAAATAAGATCTTTCCTATCCTCATAACCACTCCCTCAAAAAAATTACCTATATTTATTTTATATTTCCTGGTGCCTGTCACGTAAAAAACTTGATCTAGTTAATAAGACAGGGTCTGAAAACACAATAGCTGAGTTTTTCTATTCAAAAGTTTACCTTCCATTATAGATTTAACTTAAATCTTCAGTAAAACCAGGATTTCAGAATCCATACAAGTTCTGATACTAGGGTTGGATCTTCTAGATACTGGAAGGTTCACTTAAAAACACTTTTATTTTAATCTTGTAGAAATGTTTTTAAATATATGCATTGATTTCCCTATCTTTGTAGAAGAGAGAATTGACTTTTAACTTGATGATTAAGGAACTAGAAGTGCCTAGGGAAATCATCATTCTAAACATGAATTTTCAGTTGTACAAAATTTTGGATTCAGCTAGAGATGACAGAGGAAAGAAATGGAGTTGCATGTGTCTTAAGCCTCATGAACCTCTTCTGGCAATGACTTATTTAATCTTTATTTGATTCTTTTCCCTTGTGAATAATTTCATTTAACATTCATTTATTAAATACTACATGCAAAGTTCTGTGCTAAACCTTAGAGATAAAAAGTAGTATTTTCTCAGCTCTTAAGAAAGTCACATATTCTAATGGAAGGACACAAGTAGATTTTATAGGAGATAATTTGAGGAAGAACACTAGTAATTGAAGGGATCACAAAAGTCTTTGGGGATTAATTCAGAAATCACATTAATATGGGCTCAAGAAACCAAGATTTTACTATGAAAAAAAAATCTAAAGTACACATTTTAAAATACCATAGTAATTTGCTTTATTCAAGAAAAAAAGTCTACTAGATCAAGGTGAAGATCTGTTTTGTGAATGGAAATGGGCAGAGTATCTGCTTTCCAAGCAAAGGCATAGGTAGCTAATATTTTCCTCTTTTCCCCCCAAGCTTCTGCATTTTCTGAAAGATACTTGGGCCTCCTTGGAATTGACAACAGAGCATATGAGGTATGTTTGAACAGGGTGACCCTCAACAACTGCCCAGACTGGGAGATTTCCCTTCAGTACATACAGAAAGCATCATCTTTGTGTCCCTCCAACATCTCACCACTAATTGCCTAGGATCCCCCATTTTTTTCTTTCACATACCCAATGACCTTATCGCCTCTCCCATGAACTTTTGCATTTGAAGTCCCCCATTGTGAAATAAAAACTAAATTTGTCTCTTACTAAAGGAAACCCAAAAAGGCTTTAAAGAAATATGTTCTCTTTTCTTTGCCAAGTGGTGGAAGAGAAGAAGAATATGGAATATTGCATATGCTTTTAGGCACAGTTGATGCACTGGTTTTGCTGAAATATTTTTCTCTTTAAGTTTTGTTATAAATAATAGTTCTCTGAATAAGGGAACAGGAGGGATATATTTGAAAATGAAGGGGATGTAAAAGCATAGGAGAGAGAATTTTTTTTAGAAAAGTAAAATAAAAAGGTCCTGCTGATATCACTAGGCAAATAAGCCTGGCACAGGGATCCATTGCAAGTTAGTCCCCTAAAATCATATTACTTAACTGTCTCTCCAATACTATTACATTTATATGAAAATCTATTTCCTGCTTCTTTGGCTAGTACCTAGTGAAGTATCTGTGAGTTGCAATGAGAGGTGGGGGTACACAGTGGAATATCCCCCAGGTTAGGAATCAGGAGAGCTGGGTCCCAGCCCCATCTCTTATAGGCCATATGATCTTAGACAAGATCCTCATGAATCTCAGTGTCATGCTATCCCTCCCAGGCTGCTGTGAGGCTCAGTGGAAGAGTACTAGACTAAAGTCAAAAAAACCCAGATTAAAATCACAGCCCTACCAGTTTATTTACTTGTGTCACCTTGGGCAAATCCTCTAAGCTTTCTGTTCCCAACATCCCATATCTATACAATCACAGAGTTGGACTATATGATCAATACTTTCAGTTCTGAAATAGCTAGTAGCCTATTTTCTTAAACTATCTTTGGGTTAAAGATACCACAGGGGCAAAAGTGTGGCCTGAATGATTGACTCCACCTCTCACACATGGAACCAGCTAGTGTTCATTGGCTGAAATACTGGCACTTTGTAGTAAGGAAGAAGAACTTTTTTTTATTATTATTATTCTTTTTTGATCTGGTGAGCAAAGGCAAGAATTAACAAAGAGAAGCTCTGACTCATGGGATTACTCCACCTTTCACCCCCAGCTTGCAGAGCTGCTGCCTGTTTCTGAGGGTCTTCCCCTCTCAGATTAATTAATTAATTAATTAATTAATTTAGATTTTAGGAGGACTAGGTGAAAGAGGAGATTCTTTGCCTCAATAGCTACCTAGCCTTAATCAGTGAATGGGTTAAACTGAGACCTTGAAGGCTTTAGTTTAAAAAAGCCAAGGTCTCCCAGAGCCATCTCCTGATCTATATCTGGCCACTTGAACCAGATGACTCTGGAGGGGAAAGTGAGGCAGGTGACCTTGCACAGCCCTCCCTCACTTCAATCCAATTCACTTGCATGTCATGGTATCACCACCTCTGGAAGAAATGGCACTCTTCCAGAACAAAAGGCAAAAACAACAGCAAGGAGGTCTAAAAGTCTAAGTGAAGTTTTAAGCTTTAATAGCATAAAGACTTTGAAGACATCCTGTATATGCATTTAAAAAAACACTTTATTTCTTGTGCTAAAAACTACTAACTCACACCTTTGGTCTGTGCCTCCTTCCAGATGACTAGATTAGCCCATCGGGTGTCATCCCTGGAAGAACAGCAGTTCTTGATCATCCACGCAACTGCTGATGGTAAGTGACCTAAGCAATGATTGGACATTTACCTGGGAATAAGTTCCATTTTAATTGTGATTATGGCTTCTGACACACACTTCTTTTCCCCCCCTGCAGAAAAAATCCATTTCCAGCATACAGCAGAGCTCATTGCACATCTAATTAGAGGAAAGGCTAATTACAGCTTGCAGGTATGGTATATGTGAGCAGACCTGTTTTCTCATTTAGAAAACATAATTGTGTTATTGCACCCCAACTGGGCTCATTCTCCTTCCTCCCTCCATTCGTGCTGGGCTAACTGGGTCCCCAGAGGGCAGCTAACTATTTCTTCCCTTGGCATCCCAGGGATAGCCCTGAAGGGTGGAGGACTCTATTACTATCATTCATGAGCCCCCAGCAAGTATGTTCCCCCTTGATTACAGCCAGTCAGATTCAATTACCTTTAGAAAGGGTATTTTCTGAGATGGCATAGTCAAAACAGCCAGAACAAAAATGCTACCTCTCACACACATACAAGGTCACTGGGGAGAATGAAACTAAATATGGAAGGCCAAAGGGTGTAACTCAAGCCCTTGGGTATTAGAAGTCCTCCTTTACCTTTGTGAGTCCTCATGAAGATCCCCTCCTCTGGTTTCATTGTGCTCCAGACTGCCATGAGCCAATGATGCTCTAAGGATGTTGCTACTATCCCAAGTAAGAAGTCCAAAACTACTGACTCTTGTAAGGTCGAGGGAGAGGAGTCAGCAGCTCTTCCCCAATACAAAGTGATTCCTTCTAGAGCACTCATCTGTTGCACCTGGAGACTGATCTGTTTTCAGAATGCCACATTGCAATAGGTGTAACTTTTTCCCTTCAATCAACCACACAACCATTCCTATGGGGCGTCATTTGCTTTCACTGATTGATTGGTTGAAGTGTGGGGCATCCCTGGTAGAATATTATGTGCAGAAAACATGGATTTTTACATAGCAAGTCTCATTTCTACAAAGCACAACTGTGTTTGTGAATGCAGTTCTGTCACAAAGTTGAAAAGAACCTTAGAAGTCACCTAATTCATTCCCTTCATTTTACAGAAAAGGGACCTGAGCCCCAGAGTTTAATGACTGGTCCAAAGTAGTAAGCTCCAAAGGCAGAATCTCACGCCAAGCCCATTGCTTCTCTGTGCTGTGTTAAATGCATGCAGCTCAGATAGGGTGGGCAAACAGACTGAATAATCAACCCAAGGGCTGCATTAGCAACCACAGAATCTCAAACTTGGAAGGGACTTCAGTCATGAAATCCAATACATATTTGAACAGAAATATCTTCTACAACATCCCTAACAAGTAGCTCTCCAGCCTCTGCTTGAAGGCAGCTAGTGAGGAGTAATTGACTAACCCCCCCACCACCACTTCAACCCATCCCCTTTTTGGACAGCTCCAATTCTGTGGAGTTTATAGAAAGATTTAGCTTCAGGGAGCAACACTTCCTAAGGCAGACTTTCCTGGTTCCCTCAGTTCTCAGCACTCTCCCCAACAACCACAATAAAATAAAGTAAAACAACTTATCTTGTATTTATTTCCCAGCTTGTATGTCCCTAGAATGCCAGAGGGCAGAGACTGTTTAGTCTTTGTCTATGTACATTATCAGCACCTAAGATAGTGCTTTTCATATGGTAGGTGCTTCTTACATGCTTAATGATGTGAATTAGTAGACATTGCCTTTCTGTTTATGGTAGAGGAGAGGGGGCAGGCACCTAATGAATCATGAAGGAAGGCTTCCTGTACCACTGACCCCATAATGAACAAAGTAGATCAGTATCAAAATAACTATTCTATGCAGCAGGTAGGGACGATTGGAACTTTGTTTTAGTAAGCGTGCTGGATAAACCTACACTCACGTATATCAAATTTGATAAGAATTTGATAAAAAACAGTTTATCAAATATAGAGCAAAGGGAGGAAGAGTTGGGGTCTGGCAAACTAGGATTTCAGACTAGGAGCAGTAAGCCAATAAACATTTATAAAAAGATCTATCATATGCTAAGCATTAGGTTATAAAAAAGACTCAAAAAACCGTGAGGAGCTCAGCCTAATGGGGAGACAACAACCAAATGGATTATAGATACAAAATAAATGGAGCTAATTCAAAGAGGGAAGGCATTCAAATTAAGAGGCATTGGGAAATGCTTCCTGTAGAAGAAGGAATTTTAATTGAGACTTAAAGAAAGCCAGGATATGACTACACAGAGAGGGAGAACATAGGATTCAGCCAGAGAAAATGTCTTGTTCATGGAACAGCCAGGAGGATCCTGTCACTAGTTTGAACAATACATGGTGGGGAATAAGATTTAAGAAGACTGGAAAGGTAAGAGGGGACTGGCTTATGAAGGGCTTTGAATGCTAAACAGAAGATTTTGTATTTGATGTGGAGGCAATAGGGAGCCATTAGAATTTATTGAACACACATGCCTATTGGGTGTTTTGGAATCAAAACCTTTTACTTTACCATAACCTTCTTTCCTGACCTCTAGTTTCACATGTTCATTTGTCTTCTGGACCTTTTCACCAAGGTGTTCTGCCAAGCTATTGAATTCTGTATCCACATCCTAATCCAAGATTATCTTCCCCCCACCTCTCACTGCTGCAAATTTTAAGAAAAAACAACCTTGCCCTTTTTTATAAAGGACTAGCTCAGTCCTCCAGATTATCATATTTATTTCTTCCCTTACTTTACATGTCCATTCTGTTGCCAATTCCTGTTAAGTATCCAACTAGAACATTTCTCTTCTCTAGTTGCTTCTCCACTCACTTTACCTCCATGTTACCACCTTTTGCCTGCACACTTATAATCACTTGCCTAAAAAAAAAAAATCCTCTGCATCACCTGCAAAATCTTTAGTGGCTTCATTTTGCCTACAAACTACAACATACGCTTATAGCTCTGGCTCTTTCCAATTTATGTTCAGTCTGTGTTTCCAGACTTATCTCATGCTATTCTTTTTCATATATTCTTCATTCCAGCCAAACAGAACTTATCATGATCTTCTATTTCCCCTCCCCCTTTCTTATCTCTGGGCCATTGCTCATATCATCATCCATACTTATTTATCATACTCTTCTGCCACTATCACCCTCCATTAAACTGGAACATATCTCTCCCTCCTCTCATTTTTCCACAGCATTTTTGGACCATTCCTTGAGGTTATTTATTAACTATTTAATATTTGTTTTTATATCCTCAGAACTAGGTGAGTGTCTGACACGTGGTGGATACTTAATAAATTCTTGTTGATGACTGTCTTAAAATATATATATGTATAATGAAGGACTGGCCAATAAGGGCCTCGTCCTTAGGAATACATTTAGTATTATCTACCTAGTGCATAACCAGGCTTAGTGAGCCTGCTTCTAGAAAATGCAAGTATCTTAGCTGATGACTACTTAGTGATGAAAAGACCTTTAATTGGCTGCTGAGTCAGAATGGATTAGCCAGCCATATAAATGCTTTAAAAGGCTTCAATAGATGACATCACTTTCTCTATCCTGGTAGCTTTCCAGTAAAAAGGAAAAAGAAATTCTATGAGTCTCCAAGTCATATGAGTCTCATGTTAGTATAGGTGGAGAGATAGATGAGGGAACCACAGCAGCACCTGCTACTACACTTCCTCTGCTAAGCCACAGTATGACTGGGAACACATGGTACCACTTCTGTTGAATATATTCTTTCTGGATCTTAGGCAAATGTGTATCAGACATAGAAATGGAACAGGCCAGGGTACTGCACTATCTTGTATTCAAGGCAAGTAGTGATCCAGGTGGGAAGGGATAGTAGTAGTAGCAGCAGCAGATGTTCTGCAGCTGTCTTATCTTCTCCCTCAGGCCACCATAAGATCACAAAACTTCCCATGCCTGGAAGTTTATAGCATTTCTTCTTCTTCCTCACTAAAAAAGCAGCCATGGAGAGAGCTTTCTTTTGGTCAAACCTTTTGTATGTACACTCAATCCAATCTCAGCAGTCAATTTAAGGTCTTCCATTACCATACAATAAACCAAAAAAGATAAGATAGCTGCCCATGCTCTGAATCAGAAAAAGGAAGGGCCCCTTCCAACACTCTTTTCTAAAAACAGACTCAACAAGCTTCCATGTGGATGGGCATACTGCATTGGCCCAAAAAAACTAGTCTCTCCATTATCTGTTATGTCATATACATTATCTGTGTTATGTCATATACACATATGTGTGTATAAAGATATTAGGTATGTGTATACCAGGGCAAGATCTATCATTTCATTTTATTTTTATTATCTCCAGTATCTATCATGTGTTGGTGGGAGGGCTTAACAAATATTTGATGAGTTGGATTGAATTTCTGTAAATCTAAATGAAACAATGCAGCTGATGGGCCACTAGATTTGGAATTTGGTTTAAATCCTTAATAATTTGAATCACTTATTATGTAGCCTTGGAAAGTCCCTTTACATCCACTGGATTTAAGTTCATTCATTTTTAGAATGAAGGAGTTGGACTGGATTAGCTTTCAGGACTAAATCCTATCATCTTTACAACTAATAAGGTTTTGCTTTGGATTTTTAAGTTTTTGGTTATGGTTAGTTTTCTTTTAGCAGTGATATTCACTAGACAAATAATGACTAAGGACAGTTAGTCCTTACTAGGCAGCCTTAATATACTAAAAAAAAATGAGAAATTGGTTGGGATTTACTCTTGACTCCCAGGATTAGACTCTGGTTTAAAATCATTTCTTAAATTCATCAAGAACTAAGGGCTCACAACACAGCATTTTAACGCTTTCTGTGAATATTTCCATGCATTTTGTTTTCCTTCTTAGGTTGTTTTTTTTCTTCTCTTTCTAGATCTGATATTTCTTGTGCAGTAAGATAATTGTATAGATATGTGTACATATATTGGATTTGTCATATAATTTATCATATTTAGCATGTATTAGATTACCTGTCACCTAGGGGTGGGGGGTGGGGAGAAGGAGGGGAAAAGCTTGGAAAAAAAAGTTTTTTGCAAAGGTCAATGTAGAAAAATCACTCATATGTTTTGTAAATAAAAAGCTTTTAATTAAAAAAAAAAAAGAACTAAGGGCTCTACTACTTACATCTAGGAGATCTTGGATACCAACTTCCTCTTGGTCATATCCTTTCCTTTCTGGCCCAGAGAGAATTCTTCTTGGCAAAGGATACAGATGCTGAGGACTTTAGAAGCTTTATCTTCTCACCATTGTCATGACACCATCCATGCCCAACCAGCAATTCTTAATATTCATCTTTCCCCACCCGTAGCTTTTTTTTTCTTAATCTTTTTTTTTTTTTGGTACTTTTTCTTGACCAACCTCAGCAAAATCTGACTATTAGCATTTCTGACACCATTTTTTTCATATGCTTTTTTATATTCCACATCTCTTACCTGACTTTGTTTCCATCTTCAATTGAGTCATCATTAAATGGTGGATTAGAAGTCACATAATTTGGTCTTTATCCCAGTTCTCACTACATCCTTAGATAAGTCACCTTACCTCAGTGGAACAGAGTTTTGTATTCTGTAAAACGAAAGAAAAGTCAACCAGGTTATCTTTAATGTGCCTGACAATTCCAGATTCTATGCTTTTGTACCAAATATAAAATGAAGAATAATCATTTCATTCAACATCGTTGTTCAAGAACTGTATGATTTCAACTGAATCATAGTAGACAGAACCACTCTCAGAGCAACAATGTGGAAAAGTGGAAAGAGTTGAAAGATAACATACTTTAAGTTCTGATTTGGGAATTTATTTATTAGCTGTATGATCTCATAAAATTCAGAATCATTCTTTGAATCTCACTTTCTTTATCTATAAAATAGAAGTCAGAATAATTGTATTATGTTACTTATATTACTTCCTAAAGTTTTAAGGAAACATGGCCTCTATTAAATAGAAATAGGGACTAGACATGGAATGACACTTGCCCAGTTAAGTCCTACCTGAGAAAATATCTACCGGTGCAAATCAACACCAACTTTCAATTTACAGTCTTGCAGAGTTGCCAGAGTTATTTGGTTAAATGAGAATTATTTCATTTAATAAGTATTATTGATTGATCATAGATCTATAATTGGAGAGGACCTCCGAGGCCAATTGATTAAATTCCTTCAATTTATAGATGAGGAAACTGAGGCTCAAAGAGATTAAGTTCAAGGTCATCTGGATAGTGTTAGAGGTGGGATTTTAATCCAAACCCTCCACAGAAAGCTCATCTGAGCTAGGAAGGCTTCATGGAGGAAGTGGGTCTTTCATTTACATTCTAATACTAATAATGACAATAGTAGCTAGCATCTGTATAGTTCTTTAAGTTTTGACAAGCATTTTACAAATGTCTCATTTTATCCTTAAGGCAGTCATAAAGGAAGTAAGTTTCTGAAGCTGGGGAATCTTCCTGTTGTCAGGTCTGGCATTCTATCCACAGCACCAAGTACACCCTCCTTTGTTGCCCCTTCAGGAAATGATGAGTTTTTGTTTGTTTGTTTTTACTGTAATTGTGCCTAACACTCTCTCCCTGCCTCCCCTTACAGATCTACCCAGATGAGAGCCATTACTTTCACAGCTCCTCCCTGGAGCAACACCTGTATCAATCCATCATCAACTTCTTTGTGGAGTGTTTCAGGATTCAGGACAAACTGCCCACAGTCACAATGAAAGAGGAAGAGGAGGAGGACTAACTGTGCATCCCCATCAAGCACAAAAATGGTTCTTTCTATCTAACAATATGCAACTGAAAAGTGTTCTCTCCCCACCCCTCCCCTTGCCATTCCCCCAGGGGAGGAGCTGGGGAAAGAAATGTTATGTTAGCATGTGTGTCACAGAACTGAAGGCAGCCTTCCTGCTCTGTCTCAGCAGCAAGCTCCTTCCCAGGAAGAGGGACATCCCGCATGACGGGTCCAACCTAGACTACTGTCTGCAACGAATATTACTTCAAGGCGTCATCACTTTCTCTTGGCCACAGAGTGACTGCTGGATTAAGTGCCCCCCCCCCCAATCCCCTCTACCGCAAGGAAGAATGCTTATGGATCAATGGTAATAAATGCCCGCCTTGAGGACATAGAGATCACTGGCCAGATCCCTGGCCCTTGAAACCCAAGCTATCCAACAGTAGCATTGAAGCCCACCTCCTGCATTAGAGCGCCCTTGTCAGCAGCATCACATTGTGTCCGATGAAACTGTCATGGAAATTAAAAAAAAAAAAACCAACAAAGATTATAGCACAATTATTTTAAGGGTATTTTAAAGATTCGTATACTTGCTTGCTCCTTCCCATGATTAGAAGATTCAGTGTTACTCCCAGGCTGCTTTGAAGAAGACAGACTCTGGACTGTAAAAAAGTATAGTTATGCTAATGTTTAACCTTATGTAATTAATTAGTATTTTTATATAGTTTTTATCTGAAGCTCTGTTGTCATGGAATTCCTTGGCTTTGCTTTGTTTCTTCCCTGTCCATCTGCAGGCTTTCCCCTTGTTTGGATAAGGAAACACCTAAACTAACTACTTTTGTCTTTAAGGTCATGAGTCAGACACATTGTGAAGCCATTTCAGAAAACTGAGGGACGGAAGGTACCCCGAGCACGTTCATTTGCAAGAGGCTGCTTTCCCCCAGAGCTTGATTTGGGTTTGGGTTTAGATTTGCCGCTGTCCATCTCCATTCCATTCCAGAAACTTAAACTGTTAAGAACCATTTCTCCCTAAGTGGTCTCGTCTGTCAGTATTACATTTGGTAAAAATGACAGGGCTTTGATTCCATCTTCTCCAGTCTTATTAAGGATGCTCAAATCACAGTAACCCTTGTAGAAGAAAAACCTGAAGAGAAAAAAGATCTATGTGCATAAGAACGTGTCAGAATTGGACTTCATTTCCTGGGAATTGTTCCATTGCCCTCCCCTTTGAGTGATAAGGTTGATGTTGCTTTCTACGTTAGCCTTGTAAGATAAACTCTGACCAAATGTACAGCCAATATTCATAGTGTATATTTCATTTTGTTGTATATAAAGGAATGTATGTCAGTCATTCGTGGAGTCTCCCTGCCCTCCTCCCTCAGCCCCCAGCGATATTAATCTTGTGTTCAGCGTGCATGCTAACACTCTTTGGCTGATCTGAACTCTTTAGAAATGCTAGTTGGAAATATATCAATTACTGTCATTTCCTTTCTCATGTGTTGACAGCCTGAATGTCAGTACCAATTTCTTCGGCTTGCAGTTGTCCTGTGGGTGACCTCGGCATCTGACAGCAGTGAAGACATATCCAGGATGCTTTTCGGTGGTTGGGGATGTCGGTTTCACCTTTAAGCTTTGCCTGTCAGTTGTAGTTAGGTCAACTTGGAAGACCTTCATGGGATTTTCTGTTTGTTTTTTATTTTGGTTTTTGTTTTTAAGCAAAGGAAGGTGACGCATACACCGCCATTTTGCGAAGAGAGAACCCACTGACAAACAGGACCAATCAGAATGCTATGTGTTCATGCTTTTGCTACTCCAATGGGCTTGACTGTCAGCAAAGCCAACCTGATCTGGAAGGGGAACCCGATTCTGGCCATGAGATGTGGTAGGAGGGAAGTTAGGACGTGGCATGGTAGCGTTTGTTCATCCATGGAATAAAACATTATTTTACCACTCGGATTGCTATTTTCTTGCTTACCACCATTATCTTGGCTTGGGGAAAGGTTGAACGTTTCAAGGGACTTCTTAAAATGATTATTAAAACACAAGTTGTTGTAGTGTGATAGAAAACCTGGAGATTTGGAGTCAGAAGCCCCAAGTTCAAGTCCTATCTCAAACCATATAACCTTGGGTTAGTCTTTCCTGGACCATAAGTGACTTAGACTAGATGACTAGTGACAGCCAAATTATTGCACCTAGAGCACAAATTTTATTCCAAAAGTCCTAATGGGCTTTAGTATTGATTAAACTGATACCTGAGCATTTGTTTCAAGTAGGATTAGGACAGCACACATCTTATGTATACTTTTTTTTTTCCCCTAAGGCAATCGGGGTTAAATGACTTGCTCAGGATCACACAGTTAATATGGGTTGTGTGTGAGGCTGGATCCTGACTTCAGAGTTGGTGCTCTATCCACTGTGCCACCTATCTGTCCCTATTATATTTATTCAAACACTCCTTTCCCCATGAGCATAGTATCACCAGTCCTCTATCTCTGCTAAAGCAAAACAATAACACAGATTTAACATTTACAAAGCTTTCATATAGATTACCTCAGTAGAGCCCCACAAAAACCCTATGGGGTAAGCACAATAGATCTTAACCCAATTTACAGATAAAGAAAATGAGGCTCTGAGACATTAAGTGTTTTGCCCCTAATGATATGGCTAATGTGTCAGATTCAGAATTTGTTCCTAGTTCTTTCCAACTGTAAATTCAGCATCCTCCAAAATAGTTCTCCAAGAAAAAATAGGTTTAAGCTGCAGCATGGGGAGTTCAAAGTAGAACCAAATATAAAGACCTTCCCAACACTGAGGATGAAATTCTTTGCCAAAGGAGACTATATAAACTCTCAATTCAATAACAATTTATTAAATGCTTACCCAATGTACTAACCATCACAGTGGAGATAAAGTGAGACAATAACCAATGAGGGATTAAATCTAGCCTCAGTTTCTTGATCTCCAAAAACTTATACTATATACTTCATAAGTTGTTATGAAAAAAATTTCTGGTAACTAAGTTATGGATTTTTAAATATTCTATAATGAATTCCATAAACATTTGTAGAATTGCCTCCTTTGTGTAACTCTCAGTTCCACGTGCTAGAGACAGAAGGATAAAATGAAACACAGTTCCTGTCCTCAGCAATTTTCAGTTTATTAGATAATTGCTTATATTTATGGCTCACATTCATTATTTCATTTGAACATTACAATAAGGGAAACTGAGGCTAGAGAGATTTAACTCCCTTAGCCAAACAAAAAACAGGTAGCAATATGGTGGGATTGGTTCTCAAATCCAAGTCTCCCAATTTTGTCCATTATATCTTGCTTTATGTCATAGTGACTTTCCGTGATATAGGAACACCTTTGCTAACTTGTGCCAAGTAGAATTTTCTTGATTGTTTTCAAGGAGAGAACAATTTCCCTACATCTTCCCACCATGGCTTTTTGTATTTTTCAAGTTATTTAATAAATGAGTTGGGAAATGGTAGACTAATACTACCAACAAAAAATGGATTGTTTAGCCTCCAAAAAACAGTTAAAATGGAAGAAGGTATCCATGAACCCATCAGAACCTAGAAGAATTAACTGCTTGGCAAAGGAAGACTAGATCTCTCTCTTTTGGTCCCCAAGGTAGGCATTGGTGCCAGGCTCCACCTTTCATATACACTTTTTCCTCTGCCAGGAGAAGCTTCTAAGGTCCCAGCTTTAGGAACACTTGTAGACCTTTTTACTCACCCTATGACCTGAGATTAACTACATTTTGAAACAGAGGAATGAGGTCAGCATCATGAAAGAAGAGAATCCACTTCCTGATTCTATTCCTTTGCACACACCATCCTCCATGTCTAGAATATATCCCCTCCCCTCCTTTCAGAATGCCTACTGCCTTCCTTCAAAATAGAGTTCAAGTGTCAACCTTCTTCATGAAGTCTTTCCTGATCTTTCTTGATCCTTTTTGTCTTTCTCTCTTGCTCCCACCATTTATTAATACTCTCCTTCTTGAAATGATGTGGAACAGTAGTCCACACTTACTGATTTGGGTATATATCGTATCCCTCCAATAAAAGGTAAGCTTCTTGAGGATAGGGGTTGTTTTCATTTGGTCTTTGTACCCCAAGTTCTTAGAATGGTTCTTTGCACATATGGGCACTTGACAATAAGAGCTAGAGTTCATATAGCATTTTAAGATTTTCAAGTCTTTACATATCATCTCTTTTGTGCCTTAAAGCAACTCTGGAAGGAAGGTGCTGTTATTGGTCCCATTTTTCATGTGAGATATATGTAAAAAAATTAAGTTACTTTCACAAGGTCTCACACAACTAGTAGGTATCTGAAGCAAAATTCTAACTCAGATCTTCCTGACTTCAATTCTAGTAAATGATTCTCATTGGAAGTTTAGATATAGAAAAAGAGTGACCAAGTTGTTATGGCCATAAGCTTCAGCAGCTGTTTATAACTTTACCCTGAGAATGGTGTCACTTCAGGCAGCTGAGGTTCTGAGCTACAGCAGTCACAGACAGCACTCTGGTTTGTCACTGCACCATAAAGCACCAGTGCTGAGCTTACCCTCTTTCCAATTCAACAAACAATAAGTGACCACTGTGTGCTACATATGGGGCTAAGTAAATATACAGACAAAAATTAAATAGTTTCTCTATTCAAGTCAAATATTCTATTCAGATACTGAAGGTAAGCAGCCCAGTGAACAGAGCAGTGCATCTGAAGGCAGGAAGATCTGAGGTCAAATCCAGCCTCAGACATTTATTTCCCTAGCCATGTAACCCTCCAGAAATCACTTAACCTTTATGCCTCAGTTTCCTTTTCTATATAATATGGATAAAAATAGCACCTACCTCCCAGAGTTTTTGTGAGGACAAAACAAAGTAATATATATATATATATTTTTGCTTTTTGCTGAGGCAATTGAGGTTAAGTGACTTGCCCAGGGTCACACAGCTAGGGAATGTTAAGTGTCTGAGACTAGATTTGAACTCAGGTCCTCCTGACTTCAGGGCGGTGCTCTATCCACTGCGCCACCTAGCTGCCCCATAAAGTAATATTTTTAAAGCATTTGCTGACCTTAGAGCACTATATAAATGCCCTTATTGTCATCAGCATCAACATTACTCTTCAAAACTAAGGGGAAATTATTTTTAATCATTTTTATTTATGATAATATTTATCAGTATTACTCTCTATCAAGGTAATTAGAAACACATATAGTTCTGAATACTCCTTCATCCCCAAGGATATTCCTATTCCAAAGAGACAGTAGATTAGAGTAACCATACAGGGTGATCTGTATATTTACAGTTTGGATTATGAACAGATAAGAATCCCTTAATGTGCTCACTCCAGTCTGAACAGGCTTCATATAAGTGTTCTAACCACTATCTCTACTATCTAGCTGCTGTCTGGAGTTCCAGGGTCTATTTATGGGAACAGACAAAGACTGATCATATAGGCAAATTAACAGAAACATCCTTATGTCCGTATTAATATAAGCTAATGCACATCTATGCATTAGAAATATCAAGGAACCAATCTGGTTATAGCTATTGTATAGGCCCAATTTTCTTAGGTTCCATAGTGCTGATATACTTGATCTATATCAACTGGAATGGTCAGGATCTGGTAGAGTGAGGATATGCTAGTCCTTTTCCCCCTTGACTTTGAGTTGCTTTTCCAATCATAGAGATGGGGTTGCACTGATCTATTCCTGAGCCTTTACCAGTCTTCCTTCATAACCAAATGTGTACATTTGCAAATTGTAACAGTCAGTGATACAGTCTGAGATTATGTATCAGAGAAGAATCATCAGATCCAATCAGATATTGAATCTAAGACTTGGGATCAAATTCATGGCCTAGGCTTTCACCGCACAGTAATCAGCCGACTTAACCAACCACCTGCCACCTAATAATACTTTATGAAGATATAGCATCAGCCACCATTTCCTGAAAATTTTCAAACTGCCTAGCCCTCTCTTGGACAGGATAGTGTTAAGCTATGAAGCAGTCGATGAATGAACAGCTGTAGCTTAGAGAGGAAGCCCTGGTCATCATTACCATTTTAATTAAAATTCTTGCTTGCCTGCAGCCTAATTTCTTTTAGAAATGGCCTGTTTTCTTCTTCACACTGAGCCATTGAGCCTAGACTAATTTCAACACCTGGCCTAAGCAGCTCTCACATGCTACCTGCCACAAGAATTCTGGGAGCCCTGTGATGTACCACCTGACCCTAAAAAGTTGCTTATGAAGGAGTGATTTGTTTTTGTTTGTTTGTTTGTTTCAGGTTTATAACATAGGCTTCTGTTCCATTGCAATAAGGCATCAAACCAAGAATCAAAAGAGATGCTATTAGGCTGAAAGATAGAAAAATCAAAACTAATGAGCTTCCCCTGTAAACCAGAGTACAATTACTGTCAGGAGAAAGAAGCAGCAATATATTAGAAGCTCTTACAAATCGATAAGGAGAATAAGATCAGCTCAAGCAATAGATGAGAGCCTCTATTAAAGAATCATAATGCTGCAGTATGTTGGCAGAGTTCTTTATATTTTTTAAAATGTATTCACATTTAGTTTAAGTCTCCCAATACTCCTAGGAAGAGGATTATGTTGGGAATTATTGTTCCATTATATAGATGAAAAAATTGAGTCAGATTATGATTTGTCCAAAGTCATGAAGTTAGGTAGTGGTAAGCAAAACTATAGACTAGATCTCCTGACTACCAAGTCAGGATTCATTCTATTGTAAGCTTCATATATAGCAAAGTCCATCAACTCTTGTGGTATTTGGTTGCATTCCCCAAAATGATAATAGATCTATACCAGCAATAATGATTAGCATTTATATAGCGTTTTAAGGTTTGAAAATGTTTTACAGACATTATCTGATTTTATCTTCACAACACCTCTGGGAGATAGGAATTATTATTTGTATCACTTCCCATTTTCAGATAAAGGCAGAAAGAAGCCACAGATCTGTTAAGTGTCTGAGGCTGGATTTGAATTCAGGTCTTCATGGTTCAAGGCTCACCACCCTATCCCACCACTCTGCCCAAGCAGCATTCAGTAGACTGCATTTGTGTACTCTACTTTAAGATCTTTCCTACCTGTGAGGTAGATCCCTAACTTGGAGATAAGGAACCAAAAGTTTAGCAGGTAAGTAGTTGATGATTAACAAGTATTTATTTCCAAGTTAGCAAGGTCATATCCTTCGTCCAACTTCAAGTCCAATATTCTTCCTCCCATGCCACACTGACAGGCCACAGAGAGCCTTAAGTGACCACAACCAATAGTTAATGATTGTCAATTACTCATATGCCCTTGTAAGGTCTTTGTGGGAAGGGGCCATGGCTTCAACATTCTATGAATCTCTTTAAGGTGCATGGTCTAAACCCTGTGGAGGCTCAGTCAATGTTGTTAATTAACTGTGTCAATCAAACATTGACTTCAAGAGTAAGTAACAGACCTAAGTTAATGAAATAGGAGCCCAGGGAAGGAAAATCATTGCTGCAAACTTGCTGAATACCTACTATATACCAGATTATTATATGAGTTTATATCTTTTTTTTTACATTATGACAATTCAGTGAGAATTCACTGAAATCTAATTTTTTTTTGAAGTAGAAGGAAATTTATTTATTTATTTTTTTAATTTTATTTTATTTGCATAACATATGTGTGGGTAATTCTTCAACAATAACCCTTACATAGCTTTCCATTACAAATTTTTCCCCCCAACTTCCCCACCCCTTCCCTAGATGGCAGGATATCCACTACATGTTAATTATGTTAAAATATTGGCAAATCGAATATATGTATACATATTTCCAAACTTATCATTGGTGTGCAAGAAAAATCTTATCTACACAAACGATATATCAGATAAAGGAAACACAATGTAAGCAAACATCAATCAAGGAGTATGAGAATGTTATGTTGTGGTCCACATTTCGCATCCCTTTCTCTGGGTGTATATGGCTTTCTTCAGTGAACAATTGCAGGTGGTTTGAAACATATCATTGTTGAAGAGAGCCATGTCCATCAGAATTAATTGTCATATAGTACTGTTGTTGCCGTGTATAATGATCTCCTGGTTCTGCTCATTTCACTCAGCATCAGTTCATGTAACTCTCTCCAGGCCTCTCTGAAATCATCTTGCTGGTCATTTCTTACAGAACAATAATATTCCATAATGTTCATATACCATAATTTATTCAGCCATTCTCCAATTGAAGGGCATCTATTCAATTTCCAGTTTCTAGCCACTACAAAAAGGGCTGCCACAAACATTCTTGCACATGTGGGGCCTTTTCCTTTCTTTATGATTTCTTTGGGATATAAGCCCAATAGAAATGCTGCTGGGTCAAAGGGTATGCACAGTTTGATAACTTTTTGAGCATAGCTCCAAATTGTTATGAGTTTATATCTTGAGAGATACAAAACATGCTTACCTTCAAGAGCCTTACAGATTAATTGGGGAGACAAAGTTTCCATACACCATGATCATTTTCAGCAATGTATACTGAGTCTATAGATCATACTGCACAATTAAAGAAAAAATAAAGAATTCTCTAATTAAATACTCAGCTATAAGATACACAAGTCCTCTACAAGATCAAAGAAGGACGGAATAGTTTGGGAAAGCTCCAATGAAGAAGTGAGAACTTGAATTGGACTTTGAAGGATGAGTAGTATTTGTATAAGAAAATGAAAGGCACAATAGATATGGCAAAAACAGAAATGGAGATGAATAGAGTGTATTTGTGGCACACTGAGGAGAGCAAACTCAGTAGAGAGAAGAAATGATAAAAACTAGAGAGTGCCCAGAAGTGGGTGGCTAGGCTGATGACTTCCCTAAAATTATCTCACGTGAGGAGGATGTGAAGGAACTAGTTATCTTGACTCTAGATAAGAGAATATTTAGAGGAAGGCATAAACACTGACTTCAACTATTGAAAGGGATGTCAAGTAGAGAAAGAGATTCTTGGTTCTAGGAAGCAGAATTCACACAATTGGTGACAGTCTTATTGCTGCTTCATATAAAGTTTACAAGAACAGGGCTTTTTTTTTTTTTTTAAACATTAGTTGCTTTTTAGCAAATAGGGCTAAGTGACTTGTCCAGGGTCACCAAGTTAGTATCTAAGGTGGATTTGAATCCAGGAAGATGAGTCTTCCTGACTCCAGGCCCAGCACTCCATCCACTGGGACACTTAACTGCCCTATACATAAAATTAGATGGACATAAATGTAAAGTCCTATACTGTGGCACTTTGAAGAAGGATTCTGCAATCTAATTCAAAAAAGGATGCAGGATCCTTTCTTGTATTTCTCTTATACTATCCAACGCATTTAACTCTGCTAAGTACATAATAGGCACTTAACTGGTTCATTTATTAACTAATAGAGGACACCAAGGTCCCTTTAATTGGGTAGGAGATAGATGCTGAACAAGAAATGTATACTACAGGAGGCAATGGGTGGTATCAGGCCTGCCCTGTAGTGTGTTATGCATTTTCAGAAAAACCCTGGGTTTCCTTTGAAGAGCAAAAGTCTTCACTGTTAGAAAAAGCAACACCAAAGGCCTAACTCCATCCACCAATGTGGAACAGGGTCCATCTATGCCACTGCAAAACTGCAGAGGAAAGAATGAATTAAAAACCATGGGGAAAGAGCAAATTAGAAATTTGAGGGACCAAGGCTTGAACAAATTTTATTAAGTTTTATAATAGACAGCAGACCTGCTTGGGGATACAAAGGGAGTAAAATGCAATGAACAGTATATCCGAGTAAGTGAGACTGTGGAGGGAATAAGTCTCACAGTGGGCTCACTGCACTGGCTCATGCATAATTCATCAGACTTCATAAATATCAAAACACTCCACAGCTGTTGGTACTTCAGTGCAAATCCTGCAAATATTCCTTCAATTATTCAGTCCCAGGCTCAGGGAGCCAGTCAACTGCGTCCAAGTTAGATTTTTATAAAGTATCAATTACTGCAGAATTTTGAAGCTGAGATTTTCTGGGCCCAAAGGAGCTCAAGAGAGAAGGCTGATCCAGAAAAAATGGAAATTTCTCACTTTCTAGCTCTCTCCATTTCATTCCTCCTCCTTTTTCTTCCCTCTTTCTCTACTTCCCTTTTTTCTTTACTCTCTTCTCCTTATCTTTTCTCTTCTTACCCCTCATCCCTTTTCTCCCCGTATTTTCTAATTATCTCCCTTCTCTCACTTTCTCTTCTTTTTCTCTTTCCTCTATTCTCAGATTCTTTGGATATCTTTCTGTTCTTTAACTCTCCCTCCCCTCTTCCAAGAGAGCCTATTATCTTTATCTCTGCATCTAGCATTTGCAAATATTCTTCTTATGAGGTTTTCATCCCCAGCTAGAGGGAGATGCTGAAATATGTTATCCCAAGTCTCCAAAAATCCTTATAGGCTAACCTCCCTCCTCTTCAACTAACTCAGGCAAACAAGGAATGAACCCAGTCTTTCTTTGAACCATGATAAGAAGTCTCTATGCTTATTTTCTTCCAGTCCAAAAGAGATTTAGGAAGAGAAATTTAACTATCTTTAATTTAATCCACATTTATCATACCTACCCAGTAGGGCAAAATAAATTAAAGATGCCAAAAAAATCCAACCCTGCCAAAAATACAAGAGAGAATTTTTGTTGACTACTTTTTCCCTTTCTATCCTCTCCTAAAAAAATACTCCAAGTTCAAAGTAACCCATGAATATCTGGATACAAGCTAGAGATAATCCCTAAACACACAATAACTCATACTTTCCTGAATCCAGGTCCCCTGAAGATAAGTGCTCATGACTTCCTTACCAACTGAGACATCGATCTATTCATCAGTAGATCTTCACTGGGTACTTATTATATGCCAAGTACTTGTTCCTCTTGGAACTGAGAGTTCTTTCTCCCTTCACGAAGTCCTTCCCAAGATTTCAGCAGGTATAACTACCTGCTTGAGGGTCTGTGACACTATTGAATCCATAACTAATACTTCTCTCCACCACAGAGTCACTATCCCTTGGTGATTATTACCCTATGTTCCATCTGTCTTCAGTGCAATGCTACTGTGAGCCACTTCCTCTCTAAAGAACATCTCAACCTCCACTTATATCTGACTACCAATGGGACTTCTGATTGGATTTTCCAAACCCACAAGGTCCTCAGAGCATGTCCATATAGAGGTAGTACAAACACAAAAGAAACAAATGCCCATTTTTTTATATTACCATGCCCAAAAGGGAGACTAAGCAACCCAGGTCTGTTTTCCATATCTGGGTCTCTCAAAACACAACTTAAAGTAGTCCTTCTTTACTTAAAGCCACAAAGGGAAGAAAATGGCAAAACAGTAGGTCATTCCTCCGGTTAACCCACTGAGTTCCAGCTCAGCAACCCCCGAGTCATCATTCATATAGTTCAGTGGCTGATTAAAAGACTTTTCATCATCACACTATATTACATCTAGCCAAAAGCAGGTTACTACCTCCAAGTTTCTACACTTGAACTGAAATCTGACAAGTAGTCTCTGCATACATCAATGCCTTAATCCACCCTGGCCAGGCCGCCCCCATTCCAAAGGTTTCTGAGCAAAGCAGAGATAGGATCCCATCACCATAGGATCACAATATCTAGAATTAGAAGGGACCTCAAGTAATCTAGTCCAACCTCCTTTCATCTTACAGATGAGAAAATCGTTCCAGAAAGGTTAAGTCTCATGGAGTCAGGATTCAGCTCAGGTCCTCCACTTTTCACCATATAATCTATGTTAAGGAAAGATTAGTCTGGCAGACATAGTGAAGAAAGACCAGATGAATGAGAAATTAGAATTAGGGAAGACAATCATGACCCGCTGCAGATTCTACTGGTATCAGTAATCCAATAAAAAAATCCAAATCAATGACCCAAAAAGGGCATGGACATAATGGTGAGAATGAGAAGGAAAAGATGGAACAGACATGAGAAATTTCATGGGGAAAAGGTGGCCGGGATTTTGTCATTGACTGGATGTCAAGGATTAAAAGGAGGAACAAGTCAGGAGCAGTCAAGTCTCCTGCAAAGAGGACAATTTTGACTTCAGGTCAAATAGTCAAAGCTATCCAAAAGTGGAATGAGCTGCCTCAAAAGGTGTCAGGTTTCCTCTTCAAGCAGGGAATGGGAGGACACTTGTCACGTGCGGCTGGAGCAATGTCTTAGCCTTTCCCCTCAAGCAAGTTGAATTCCTTTATCCTTAATAGGTTTTAAAACATTATTGGAGATATGGTTGGTTTGGGGGACTAAAGGCTCAGACTATTGATGTTTCTTCATTAAATGAATATAAAAAAGTTACATGGAGCTAGAGGGAATCTCCAAGTATCTACCTGCTTAATCTCAATGAGATCTTTGCCTTGTTGAATCAACTCAAGATCTCACTGACATCTATCCTTGTTAAATAACCCCCTTCCTCTCTGGCTAAGAAAATCTATTTTTAAACTATAGATTGATCTACAAGTGTCTCATTTTGCTTTAATATCAAATTTAAGCTATCATGAACAGTAGGTCCATTGTAGTAGGGAATCCTTTTAGGTATGGTTATTATATATCTATATCTATATACATGTGTAGATATAGATATAGATATAGATATAGATATAGATATAGATAATTATACTAGAAAACCATAGAGATCCCTTCACACTCTCAAATCCTATGATTGGATGAGTCTGTACAGCAGAAATGTTAAGCCCAAAATACTCCCCAGCATAGCAGAACCAGATTAAAATGTAATTGGGAAATATTTAAAGAAATAAACAAAAATACAATATAATATAGTTGATGTTAGTTTGTGGTTTTCTAAGTCAACATACTGTCCTCAGATTCCCTTTCTATTTTAGTTGAACATCTGTTACACAGCATACCAGGTTGTATTTGCTATGACTTCCTTTAGGTAGA
>JAJPUD010009607.1:0-72719 GCA_023553655.1 Myrmecobius fasciatus
TTTCTTTTCTTTTCTTTTCTTTTCTTTTCTTTTCTTTTCTTTTCTTTTCTTTTCTTTTCTTTTCTTTTCTTTCCTATTCTGTTCATTTCCATGACACACTATAATGTTTAAGATAGTTTTACAAATAAGACAGAATATGAGTTTTGGGCTTCCAAGAAAATTTTCCTCTCAGACCCCAAGTATCTTTTCTCTTACCTGATGAAGGATCCTGTTTCCACCCTTCAAGATTCATTATACATCTATAGGCATCCCCTGGTATATTTGTGTGTGTCCATACATACACACATGTGTATATCTTTACATGTAACATGTGTGTATATACATGTACATATATGCCCCTCAGAGTCTATAAAATGTTAAACTATAATCAGCTATGGATCACATGGTCTGAATTAGTATATAAGAAGCTTTCTTTGAGAAAAATCGTGAAAATAACAGGAGACAGGAAAAATAAAGATTGGAGAGAAGGGAAGGGAAGAGAAAATCTTAGAGAATTGAGGTCTGCTCAAGAATGGTAGGCTGAGTGTACTTCTATAGCAAAATTTGGAGCAGGGAAGAGATTAATGTTATTTGAGGATACCAAGAAGGAGAGAAAAACCTTGTGGCAGAGAGGCATTAAAGGCCAACTTTTCTTTCTTCACAATTTTTCCCAAAGCCCATGAAGAAAACAGGAAGGATAAACAAATGTAGGCCATAAAACTAGAATATAGTGTCATTTTAAAAAAGTATCTTGAATATCGTAAATGCTGATTATGTTGAATTAAAGGGAGTAAAAGAAGAAATGAGATAATTTGGGGTTTGTAAAATTGCAGATATTTGGAGTTATATGGCATAAGCACAGATAGAACCCAAACAGTTGTGAAATTTTAGCAAGATATTTTCAAACTTCCCAAACAAAGAGGGAAGGGAAGAGCACCTACCGCATCCTACCCCTTTGAAAAGCATTGTGTAGAATCAGAGTCAGAAGCAAGAAGGCCCTCCAGAAATGTATTCTGTGAAATAAATGTGCACAGTTTAGTTTTAAAAGTAAAAACAACCTGAATTAATAGTTTAAGAGAACAAGATTTGGGTCCCTGACTCTGCCACTCATGTCACTGAACGTCCCTCAACTTTTTTCTTCATCTTCAAAATTATGGGATTTTTAAAAATAAACTCCTAGTTCCCTTCTGGTCTAAAATTGTTTGGCCTAACATTATGAGACCAAAACCACTATCTTAATTAATTAATGATTCTTACAGATGTTCATAGCAGCTGTTTCTCATCCAGATGGTCCATCAGAGATTAATGACACTGATTCTTAAGTCATATGTACATTCTCAGGATGCAGTTCATCTGCACCCAGAAAAATGAATTTATTCAATGTGCTAAGTACTCTCTTACTATTGCTTTTCAATAAAATAGCACAATGGATAAAGCTCTGGGCCTGGAGTCAGGAGACCTGAGTTTCAATATATCTGAAAATGCTTACTAGCTGTGTGACCTCAACTATAAAATGAGGATAATAATAGCACCTATTTTGTAGGGTTGTTGTGAGGACCAAATGAAATATTTGTAAAGTGTTTAGCATAACCTCCTTTTCTTCTTCCTTCTATCCTTCCTTATCAAATACTAAAATACTATAAAATTTAACTTGTGCATCATCTTACACCTCTGTAGTTTAACTATAGTCATAAAAAGAGCATTTACCTTGAGCCAAGCAAGAATCAGTCAAGCAGCCTTTAAAAAAATAAATGAAATGGTCATCTCCTCTCATCCTCATTCCTATTAAATTAACTTTTCTTAGGAGATCTAGCAAGGCAGAGTGTTTTGAGGACTCAGATGTGCGCCTGTCTTTGCCTTCAAGGAATCTACAATTTATTTGCAGAGGCAGGGCACACACACACCATTTAAGTAATAATGCAAAAATTAACTAACCAGAAATATAAAATTTCTGTGAGTTCACTGAGCAGGGCTTGATTAATTGTTAAATGAGAGTCCTAAAAGCTATAGGCATTGTCTTGAGTTAGCTCAGAGGACAAACAAAGGAATGGATTTCTCTTGTTGAACAACAGATCTGAAAAGGTTTCACAGAGATATAGTACTTTGAACTGGGCCTTGACAACAAAGTGAATGAGACTATTGCAGCTATAGCAGGTTGACCAAAAGGGATTTTGGCATTCTAATCTGCTAAAAGAAACTGGACCAGTTTTCTACAGTCTCACAGTGAAGCCTTGGCAGAGCTAAGGACAAAGAAAACAAGCCCTCCTTCCCTTCTCATAATAACAAAACCATGGACTCAGGACCAGATTGATGCCTGGGTAAATGCTAGGATAGGCTCCTGATAATCTATGATAAGCATTTTCATAGAGAGCAGCAAATGTTAAACTATTTCACATGACAGAAGAAAAAAATTAAGAATATAAGTAAGAGTGGAGTGAAAGGCTGTCTTGTTGATAAGACCACAGGCTTTTTATACTAGCAGAGAACTGAGAGATGCTTTCATCCAACTCCGTTATTTTTATTTTTATTTTTTTATACAATGTTGGAAACATTATGTTAAATTTATTATAATTTTTAAAAAACTTCAAAAGTGCATATAAAAAATTGAGACTCATGGCTTTATGCATAATTCCCTCTTTCTATTTATTTTATATAAAAAGGATTGTGTACATCAAATTCTTTTTTTCTTATTAATACTTTTTATTTGCAAAACATATGTATGGGTAATTCCTCAACATTAACCCTTACAAAGCTTTCTGTTACAAATTTTCCCCCCTACTCCCCACCCCTCCCCTAGATGGCAGGATATCCACTACATGATAATTATGTTAGAATACTTAAGAAATAGAATATATGTATAGTTATTGCCACACATCATTTTTTTGTGCAGGAGAAATCATATCTACAAGAAAGAATAATCCGATAAAGGAAATACAATGCAAGCAAACCTCAATAGAGAACATGAAAATGTTATGTTGTGGTCCACATTTCACATCCCTCTCTCTGGGTGTATATGGCTCTCTTCACGAACAATTGGAACGGGTTTGAAGCATTTCATTGTTGAAGAGAGTCATGTCCATTAGAACTGATCATCATATAGTATTGTTGTTGCCGTGAATAATGATTTCCTGGTTCTACTCACTTCACTGAGCATAAGTTCATGCAAGTCTCTCCAGGCCTCTCTGAAATCATCCTGCTGGTCGTTTCTTACAGAGCAATAATATTCCATAATATTCATATACCATAATTTGTTCAGCCACTCTCCAATTGATGGGCATCCATTCAGTTTCCCAACTCCGTTATTTTTAGAATAAAGGAAAAGAAATCCACGAAGAGGTTCAATGATTTTCCCAAAGGTACTCATTTGGGAAGACCAGGGTTAGAACCCATTTCTCCTGATTTCCAGGTCAATATTCTTTTCATGTGTGGTTCTTAGATAATGGAATGGCCTCTTAAAATTACTGTTCAGCTAGTGTCATTCCTCATGTCTGACCCTTGTCAGTCATTCCTAAGACAATACAATAGGAAGCAGGAATTTTAAACTTATTGTCTGTAATTCAGTTTTTTGGATGCATGGATGGATGGATAGATAGATGGATGGATAGATAGATGGGTATATGGATAGATAGATGGATGGATGGATTTCAATATAATTGGTTTCCTTTGTAATTCTGTATGTTTTATTTTATGGCATTTAAAAATATTATTCAGAGAAGGGATCTATAAGCTTTACCAGTCTTCCAAAGTGGTCCAAAGTATATTTAAAAAAATGAAGAAACCTTGATTCAAAAAGAAAATTAAAAAGTAGTCATCAATCAATACTTTTGCCTGAGATCTGAAGCCCAGAGTATCTCAGAAGACTAACCAACAGTGACTCAGGGCTCCAGATCAGCAACAGATGCATCCTTGACAATACCTTCTGAATCATGGGTATGTTTGGGTCAATTTGGTGAGCACTGACATAAGCATTCCATTATATAATTTACTAGTTACAAGTTATAATTCTGCAAGAGGAATAATAACACAAATAGTGGCTAGCTGATTATGAAGACAATGCTGAAAAACTATTCAATTCCTGCTCTATCTTCTCTGGCGAGGATGACATTCAGACTAGAAAAAGTAAACATCTTAAAGAAACTGAAGACCATAAGTGAAGAAATAGTAAAATAGCAATTAACCTTTTAAACAAATTTAAGTTTCATAGCTCATATGTCATACTATCCTAAACTCATCCAATCTCATTTAATCTCTGAAGCTAAGCTGATTTAGACATTATTAATAATTGGGTAGGTTACTACTTGAAAATATAAGGTGCTGTGTATATTTTGCTTTGAGAAACAGCATAGTGTCAGGCATAGGGGTTAAACTCACAACTCATGGCCGCAAGTGGTCCATAAAACTTCTGAGTTAACTGAACCAGATTCAAATTTAATTGGGAAATGTTTAATAAAATAAATAAAAGTGGAATAAAACATAGATAATGTTGTGATTTTCTAAGTCAATATTAAACCCACTTGGATCCATTTTTATTTGATTTTGATACCACTGCTTTAGTGGGTAGGCTATTGGACTTGGAGTAAGAAATTCCTAAGTACAAATCCTGTCTCAGAAATTTATTACTTGTACCACTCTGGGGAAGTTACTTAACCTCAGTTTCCTGATCTGTAAAAGGAGAGGGTTGTGTAAAATGCTTCCAGTTCTAGATCTACAATCTGATAATCTTACAAATTAGACAGTGAGCACAGAGTAAATTTGCAGAGGTGATTAAAGCACCACTATCAATAATTTTGGGGAAATTACAGAAAATGGGAGTTCCAGAAAATTAGGGATGGACATATGTTATTCCAGTTACCACAAAGGTGGAAAGGAGTGTCTTCTGAAAATTAAAATGATTCACTCCCAAAACATGAAAATAAATGCTTAAAAAGATGAAATAATGAGACTATTAAAAAAAGACCTACTATGAGGTAAGGGATATTATCTCCATTTTATAGATGAAGAAATTAAGATAAAAGAGGTTGTGACTTGCCCGAAGTCACACAGGTAATAAGTGTAAGAGGAAGGATTTAAATGTAGTCCTCTCTTCAAAATCCAGTATTATCTACCATACTACCTTTCTACCTCCAAATTAATTCTTTGTCTTATAATATGTTATAGCCTGTTCATATCCAACATGCCTCTCTCCATGGTACTTGGTAATTCTCAGCTTTAACTCTTCAGAGATTATAGTTTTCTCTGTCTTGAAACTTAGACCATCATGAGAAGAATGTTGGTGTTAAAAAAAAAAAAAGGATGGGCCTCTGTCTTAGGGAAAAGTCTGTCTTTTGATGGATTGTTTGGCCATGACACCCCATACAGGGACATACACTGAAAAATAATGCCGACTGTAGAACACAGGTTTTATACATGCCAAATACGGAGGAAAAGAAAAGCCCTCTCCTGACCAATATAGTCACCATTCCAATCTGTTTTGTCCTATCATTGTGCTTATTGAACTGTGCCCTCCATCCTATGTCATCCCGAGACATGTCCCAGACCAAGAAGAATATTCACTGTATTTATGATGTCTGTCAAAAGGGTGATCTCTTGGGGTGAAGAGTGCCGAATGCATGTCAGATGACCTATTGTCCCTGAACTCCCCACTCAGAGCTGTCATTCATCCTGCCCAGGGCACAGTGTGGTCCCATCAAAGGAGCATCACAGCACCTGCTGAAAGACTCGGGCACTGCCTTGATAGGGATTCATGTAGAGTGAACCAAGACAACAAAAGCATTGTCAGGGTGGGATTTCTGGGAAAGCACAAAACCCTTGCCTTGTGCCTTAGACTTGTTGAGCCCTTTCATCATTGTAGAGGCCACTGGACAAGTTCCAGGCACATCCCAGAGGCAAATGGTTAAAGGAATCATCACTGCAGTCACATGTACTTTTGTCTAGAAGTTTAGATCCATCCTGCTGTTTTTTTCCCAGTCAGAACTCTGGAAAACCCCAAGCCACAGAATCCTCCTTAGCACCTGGCTTCATTAGATCAGGGTCTACAGCATTTTGGACAAACGGGCAAATGTGGGATGGAGATATTCAGCAGAAGGGCCTGGGAACAAAGAAAGATACAGCAGATGTGGAAGTTTCCATTCCAGGTCTCAGAGTTGATAGGACATTGTGAAGTCTCAGCTGCCATTTTCTGAGCCTTCTCTTCCTCCAGATATTAACCTCACCTCCCCAAGCCTCTTGGAATTCAATTAAACTTAATTTAATCAAGCGAGCATTTGTTAAGTGCCTGCCACATATGAGGCACTGTACTGGGCACTGGAGATGCAGACTTTACTGGAGGAACTTACATTCTCCTTAAGGATACAACATGTACCCCAATTAGGTAAACACAATTAAATACAATGTTAATTTCCGCTGGGCACTAACGACTGGGGAAATCAGAAAAGGTATTTTTAAAAGTGGCAGTTGAGCTGACACTTAGAGGGAGCTAAGGGTTCCAACAGACAGATATGAGGAAATAAATCATTAATTTAAGGTTTGAGGGACAGCCAGTGGAAAGGCACAGAGGTGGGAGATGGGTTCTTGTATATGTGGAAGAGCAAGAAGGCTGGTTTGACTATAGAGTAGAGTAGAGTAGATATGCAAGTGAAGTAATGCGTATTTGTCCTGAAAAGATATGCTAGAATTGAATTATGAAAGGCTGTAAATGTCAGAGAGTGGAGGTTGTATTTCCCTTATTCATTGTGCCTTTCCCTGCTTCCCTTATCAAAAGTTGATGTCAGAAAATGCTAATCACAAACTCTGATACCCACTAAGAACGTATGAATGTAACCCACTATATACCCCAACTCACAGAGATATTTTCAATTTAACTCTCATGCCTCATCAATGAATAGAAAGTTTTAGCCCTTATTTAAAAGATTTCACACATCATTCCAAAGGCAAGAAAAGTCTTTTTGGAGTAAGACCTAAGATATCATATTAAATAGGCAAGTTGCTCTGCCTATGAGATAAAACTGTCCCTTCTCTCTTCCACTCTCCCCCCCCTCCACTCAGTCAAAAGCATAAGAAGGAGGAAGGGGAGGAGGAAGAGAAGGAAGGAATGAGGTACAGAAGTTAACATTTTTATAGCAGTATGTGCCAGACACTGTGCTAAGCACTTTACAATTACTTTCACAATTACTTATTGTTTATAATTATATTTACAATATATTCTCATTACAACCATGGGAAGCAGATGCTAATATAATACCATTTTACAGATGAGTAAACTGAGGCAAACAGAAGTCATTTGCCCAAGGTCACACAGCTGGTAGGTATCTAAACCTGGATTTAAATTCAAGTCTTTCTCACTCCAGGCCGGCACTCAACTCACCACAACACCTCACTGCATATACCCAGAGTTAATAGAAATATTTTCAAGTTGTCTGTGCCCCATCGTTGCATGTCAAATAATGAAAAGAACTCTGACCTGGGAGTCAAGAGATCAATAACAGTACTTTCTCTGCTGGAGGCCTCAGTTTGTTCATCTGTAGAATGAGGGTGTTGGACTAGATGTCTCTTTTAGCTCTAGCATTCTATGATTATCTGACTTCAGAAAGGGCTACTTAACCTTTTGTCAATTAACCAAACAAATGTTTTTCTTGTAGGGAGTAACCATATCCTTTTCTGGATCTTTATGTAATACATACATTGTTGTTGTTGTTCATTTGTTTCAGTCATGTCTAACTCTTTATGACCTTATTTGGAGTTTTCCTGGCAGAAATACTGCAGCAGTTTGCCATTTCCTTCTCTAGTTCATTTTATATATCTTTAATCAGATAGTAGTTAAGTGGCTTCCCCAGGGTTACACATCTAGAATAGTTCTAAAGCCAAATTTGAACTCAGGAATATGGCTCTTCCTGACTTCAGATCCAGCATTCTATTCACTGAACGACCTACTGCTTGTCCCCTCATTACATACAGATAAGTAATATATATGTATGTGTAGATATATATCTATATTCACATATGTTATATAAATATGTGCATCATACACATAGTTGGCTTCTTCTAAATCATGTACATATGTTTGGTCCATGATATTTTGGAGAAAAGAGGAAGGCAGGATGGAAGGGAGGAAGGCAGGGAAGGAGTCAGGAAAAGAAAGAAGAAAGGAAGGAAAAAAGAAAGGAAGAAAAGGAAATGAAAGAAAGAAAGAAAAGGAAATGAAGGAAAGAAAAGGAAAGGAAAGGAAGAAAGGGAAGAAAGAAAGAAAGAAAGAAGGAAAAGAAGGAAGGAAGGAAGGGAGGGAGGGAGGAAGGGAGGAAGGAAAGAAGGAAGAGAGTAAGGAAGGATGGGAGGGAGGAAGGAAAGAAGGAAAAAGGGAGGAAGGAAGGAAGGGAAGGAAGGAAAGAGGGAGGAAGGGAAGAAGATAGGGAGGGAAGGAGGAAGGGAGGAAGGAAAAAGAGAGGTAGAGCTCATTGCATTGCCAATTGACCAGTTCCAGTTAGGTCCCCACTGGGGCAATTCTACTCTATGAGTTTGTTGTTTGTCCTTGCTGATGCTATAATTTGCAAGTGAATTGGATTAAAGGATTAAGCTACCAGTCTCACTTTCTCCTCAGTAGGCAATCTGGAAAAGGGTAAAAAGAATACATATAAAGGGAATGGGAAGGAATGTGGATTGGAAATTCATTTCTAGGCAAAGCAACAGGTCCTAATTTGTTAAGGTTTTCTTATCTATCTAGAGCAGTGCTAAGAATTATGGAAACATATGGTAGTATTCCCAACTTCAGGTAGGTAGAACATTTATTCAGTCATTCAATTCTTCAAGTATTTATTAAGCACCTACTGTGTACTAGGAATTTATAGTCTTTTGATTGTAAAGCTTATTAGAGCTTAAATTAAACTAAGATGTTTAGAACACTATCTACAGGATCCAAAATATTATAGAAGTGCATAAGTAAGAAATGAAATACCTTGCACATAATGCTTAAATATAAAAGATATTAATATTTGGGATCTTTCAAGAAGTAAAAGTCATTATTGACTGGGGGTGGAATTAGGGAAAGTGACAGGAAAGGCTTTTTGGATAGATGATCTCTAATTTGAACTTTAGGAGTTAAAAGGGAATTCAGTAGGAAGAGATGGACCAAGGGCATAACAGTATTTGAATAACATAAGTATGGACCCAGAGGAAGAAAAGTAAAATTTAAGAATCGTCTGTAGAGATACAAATTGAAGCTGCAAAAGCAGTTGAGATCACTTCTTGAGCTAAAAAGAGAAAAGAGAAGAGGATGTTGGAGAATCTGAAAGGATGGAAATAATAGGAATCCAGGAAAATAAATGGTTAAAAAGATAGGAGAACCAAGAGATCAAGAAGTATCTATATATCCTAGGGAGTAAGAATTTCCTATAATAGACAGTAGTCCAACTGTGTTAACTATGTAAGAGAAGTCAAGGAAGATGAGGACTGAATAGAAAACTTAGTGATTAGAAAGTCATTGATGACCTTGATAGGCCAGTTTCAATAAAGTGGGAGGTGTATTCTCCAACATGCTTTTGTATTGCAGTATATGCAAGGCAGGGTTGAGTAGAAAAGGAAACTAGAAAAATCTCAATATTGATTGATTCATTCCAGAGCTTACTCTACTCCTGAAAATGTTATTAAACCAAGAGTCCAGTATTGTACCCACTGGCCCAATCTTGCCTAAACCAAAAAAAAAAAATCACCTCAGAACCAAAGGAATCAAAATTTTTGAGCATCAATTAGTGATTTAAATATATATTTATATACATACCCACATATATGTACTGAGACTACTTGTTGCAAAGGACTATAATTGATACTAGAAATGATACAAAGAAGTATAAGACAGAGTCCCTTCTCCCAAGGAGGTAATGGTGGCTGGTTGTTATCCAACATCTGGAAGAGACCCCAATATGCTATCACTATGTTAGAATCAAGGCAGTATATCTGACTGTGGCTAATTAGATCAATACTATCTTGGAAGACTCTACCACAGGTCAGGAACAAATGGTCCATATGAACATTTGGAGTGGAGATGTCTCCAAATCTGAACATTTTGCACATTCAGAAAGTTACTCTTTAATTGAGGAGATGACTACATAGGCAAGGTACCTAACCATACAAGACAGCAAATCATAGACATTAGTTGCAGTTGTGGATGAGACTAGATTACCTCAGAGGTCCCATCTTGTCTGATTCTCTTAGTTCTGAGGTTTATAGAAATAGAGGAAGGTTTTACATAAAAGATAAGACTAGTGGGATTTAATAGTATAAGTAGGACTCGGACAGATGGAGAAAAAGAAATGAAGAGAAAGAGAAGAGGAGAGAAATTAAGGGGAGAATATACAGCCCAGCTAACCAGAGCAGAGAGTTTATATAAGGAAATAATGAGAGTGAGGCCGGAGAGAGATTCACCCCCACATTTTAGAGGACCTTGAATGCTGGTCTGTAGAGTTTGAACTATATTTAGTAGCCAAAAGAGATTTGACAGAATAAAGTATCATATAAGGGATTTCTGTATCAACAGAGACTCTGAATGGAGAAAACCTTTAGTATGAAAACCAATCACTTTATCTTATCATTTCAGTTCTACATATTTGAAATCACTTTAAAAATTCTTTTCTTCCTTTTTTCTGATCATCTATCCCTTCTCTCTTCCAAAACATCTCTAAAAATATTCCATTATATATATAATATATGTATATATAATGGTGAAATATATACATATATAATATATGATATATATGTATATATTTCCTCCCGCTAGAAAATCTTGTCTATAAACAGAGCCTACAGGGTATCCACAGATGTGATTCTGAATAATTTAAAAGCTAGTTCCTTAGGATTGTAATTACGGTTGAGACTAAAGTATAATCATGAAGTGCCTATATATTCAACCCACGTAGGTATCAAGACAGAAAATCAACAATCCTGCTGTTTGTGTACTGCTGTCTGTAATGTAAATATAAAAGAATGTGAAAGAATGGAAATATGAATACCAATGTATGAATGAGATTTCATTATCATCTGATCTGTAATACACTACCTCCCTCCTTTATAGAAAACAGAGAGGACCTCTGAGTTACAAGATAATATGTGTTTCATGACAGAGCATCTCCTGGAAGCTTATTCATGAGCCTTCAAATTATTATTATTATTATTTTGTCTAGTTACCTCTTTTTTTTGTCCACAAGAAGAAATGGGGTCTCCCTGGCATGGTGGGTGGGGTGCTAGATTTGGAATTAGAAGAATTAGGATTGAGTCTTGACTTTACTCTTAATTATGACTCCAGGCAAGATATTTAACATCTCTAAGCCTTCCTTCAGGGCAAAGACTGTCTTTTGCCTTTGTCTTTGCATTCTCTTTTGCCCGTGCTTAACACTGTGCCTGTCACAAAGTAGGCACTCTGTTATTGCTTGTTAACTGAATTATTGATCTCTGAAAAGAAAATAATGACAATTGTATTAACTTGCCTTACATTGCCTCTATTGTGACATCCAGTTGCTTGAGAAGCCCACTGAGTTAGTATGTCTGAAGCCCACTGAGTTAGCATGTCTTTCAGTATTTATACCTTAGATAGGCATTGCAAATAGAGAGTAAGCTGAGCAAGAATGAACAAGAGGAAAAGAGTAGGATGAGTCATATTTATAAAATTATACAGTGGTTTGAAGGATCCCAGTCATACACTATGACCATAGAAGGCTCAGAGTTGACCCAAAGCACAATGAAAAGACATGGAGCAATTATAAGTAAGAATGTTCTCTTCTGTGTTGGAAATAACTAAAAGAAAAAATGGTTCATATGTTGAATGTCAGACTCTGGATTCATAAGGGTCTTAAGAGACTAGAACAATAGGTCAAATTTAATAAAAATGAAATTTAATTAGGTTGAATTCAATAAATATTCATTAAGTACCTATTGTATCCAAAGCATTATGATAGCTACTAAGGATAGCAAAACAAAAACTGGCCCCAATGAGCAGTTTCACAAGGGGAATGAACACATACACAAATATGTAAAGTATCAGATGATTTGAGGATGGATCAAGTACTAACAACTAAGACCAGAGAAGGCTACATAGAGGAGGTATTACTTAAGCTAACACTTGAAGAAATCAAAGATTATGAGAGGGAAAAGGAAAGAGAAATGTATGTACCAATCATGATGGTACATACAGATGAATGTATAAAGGTAGAAAATGAATCATGGAGCTCAGGGATAGTTAGTTGGTAGTCCAGGTTGTCTGAGACATTGAGCTTGTGAAAAGGAATTATGTGAAATAAGGGTGGAAAGGTAGGATGGAGTCAGATTGTAAAAGTCAGAGTGATATTTCATTCTAGAGACAGTGGGCAATAACTAAAGGTTTTTGAGAAGGAAGGTGACATGATCATACCTCTCCCTATGAATACTCATTTGGTAGCTGTGTAGAGATTGAATTAAATTTGGGACAGACTGGAAATAAAATCACTTAGGAGGTCATTACAATAGTTCAGATGAGAGGTAAAGGTACACAACTAAGTATATGACTTGGTAAGTAATAGAAAGGGATGGATATAAAAAATATTGTAGAAGTATAGTCAAAGATTCAAAGGGAATTGAAGAAAAGGTATGGAAGTCAAGATTGACTCCCAAATGGCAAACCTGAGTGACAGAAGAATAGTGGTGCCCTCAGTAAAAATAAGGATATTTGCAATAGGAATGGGTTTAGGGTTTAGGAAGTGAGAGGGAATCAGTTTGGTTTCAAATGTGTTAAGTGTGATATGTTTATAGGTGATTTAAGAGTGATGACCTAGGATTTCTGAAATCTAGGAGAGATTATGTTAACTATATAGACTAATAAAGATAAATGTAGATTTAGATTTAATTTATAAGCAAGAGCAGGATGAAGGATGTCTAATAATAGTTTGGATAGGGAAACAAAGCATAAGGAAGACAGTAAACTCAACATGAGTCAATAGTGTGCTGTGGTAAAGACATAGTAGTAATAGCTGCAGCAGCAGTAGCAGTAGTTAGTATTAATGATAATGTGAAAAGGTTCCTCTTAAACTACAATAATGGCATCCAGAATGAGAGAGTGATTTTTCTATTATATTCTGCCCTAGTCAGAATGTATCTGGAGTCTTGTATTCTGCACCACATTTTATAAACTTAGCAGAAGGTGTTATCAGGATGTAATAGCATTTGATTTTTAAAGCACAAAACAAAGAGTCATCAAAGGCTCTTTGTTAAATGTAAAGAAACCTTAGGTACTATACAATCTTTTCTTAAGAATTAAATGTTGGCCTCTTATTTGTTCTAAATCCTGGTTAGCCTTTTTACAAGGGTTACATTGGACTTTGGTACATTTGGACCATTATCCTCTCTTCAAAAAAGAAAAAAGTTAAGTACCATATTGAACATACCATAGACCTTTCCTATTGGTAACACTTTGTGTGTGTGTACATACCTGGTCATTAAATCAGCAAATACTTATTGATATCCAACCTTGCTCATGTTACAGATGAGGAAAATGAGACAGAGTGGTTAAGTTACCATAGACAGTAAGTAGCAGAGAATTCAAATCCAGTTCTGACTCCTTATCTATTTCTCCTTCTAGTACCCCATACCCCTTTCTCCCTTTGATTGATAGGAACAATTATAAAGCATGCCTTGATACATTTAATGATCCAAGTTACCTAGGACACATTGGTTGCCCGTGATGAAGGCATTTCCCTTTAGCAGGCATTTGTCTCTGCATTCTCACTGTGCCCAAATCTGATAATGGCTAATTGCATCAAATATTAGAGGGGGCTCACATTTAATTAAGGAATAGTCATTTGTCTGATGCAGACTGGAGGTCCCCATGGTCCTAAAAGCCAAAAGAAGAGCTGTTCAGGGAATATACCAATCTTTTCTTATTTCCTCAGCTTTGCTCCTGCCCTCTTTGGATGCAATTATGGGGACAAATAAAATGGCTTAACTAAACTCCCCTGTGTGACAGCCCGCTCTCTGCTGATAAAACCAGTTGTGTGGGCAATCATTAAATGAGAAGCCTAATATTTAACTACATTTAATAGTCTGTTGCTTTTAGTGCTTCTTGTGAAGGGGAGGATTTCAATAGAGACGAGTCAACTATTCAAGGCCATGTTGAATACCTAGTGAGCAATTATAACCCTGTGCGTACCCACGTAAAGTAAGATTTATGGAATGCTGTAATTGGTAGTGGGAATGTTTTGAAGACATGGCTGTATTCTCATTCACTCCAGGCTGACCTGACTTAATAAGGAACCTAAACAAAAGTATGCCTTTGGTGTAGAATTTTACCTTCAAGAACTACATTTAGTGTTTTTGTGTCATATTCATTCCAAAAAGGCCTGCTAGCAACATAAAAATATATATTCACAAAAACACACTTAAATCAGGTCCTTATTAGAATTATTCTAAACACCATGGGTATACCGCTGATGTGCTTGTCATATCAAAGCTTAGGCTAAGATTTTAGAGCTATCAAGAAAACTAAAGGATTGTAGAATCATAAATCTAGCACTAAAAGGAATCTCACAGACAATCTAGTCCAGCTCCCTCATGTTTTAATTTAATTTTTGATTTTTTAATCTGACAAGCCCTACATTAACGTTTTTATAAATGCATAATAGAAAAGAATATTACATGTGAAACTAAGAATTTCTATCTTATATAGCTTATGTTTTTAAGCATATAATAAATTCAACAGTTTTGAAGTCATCCTTCTTATCCATCTTCCTCTGAACTTCTTTTGTGCAACTAAGTACTAAAGTGATATTCTTTTCTTTGTTTTTTATGTGACTTTAACTATTGTTTTTAAACACAATACCATTATAATTTTTTATTTATACTTTAATAATTTTTTTTTATTTTTCCAAATACATGCAAAGATAGTTTTCAACTTTCACCTTTGCAAAACCTCATGTTTCAAATTTTTCTTCTTCCCATAGATAGCAAGCAATACAATATAAGTTATACATAGGCAGTTTTTCTAAACATATTTCCATATTTGTCATGCTGCACAAGAAAAGTTAGCTTTATAATTTTAATCCCACTCTTGTGGCAAACACTATCACACAAAACAAATCCTATGTCAACAATGTCTGAAAACATATGTCTTATTCTGCACTTCAAAAAAAATCACTTCTGTCAAAAGTTAAGTAACATCTTTCTAGTCATAGTTAGAATCAATGATCATAGTTCTTTCTTTCAAAGATTTTCTTTACAATGTTGTTATCATGATATAAATTGCTTTACAGGCTCTTCTCATTTCACTCTGCATCAGTTTGAATAATTCTTCCCTCATTCCTCTAAATCCCACTCTTTCATCATTTCTTACAACATAATAATAGTTTATTAAAATGCTATCATTTCTTCAGCCATTCCTCTACAGTTTTTAGTTCTTTATTATTAGATGAAGTGTTCTTATTGATATTTTCTTCTTTCTTTTCATTCTTTGGGGCATTGGGCTAATAATGGGTTCAAATCATAATACTCAGATTTAGTGATTTGAGAAGTATAGTACCAAATTGTTTTCTACAGTGGCTAGACCAATCCATAGCTCCACCAACATTGCATTAATGTTCCCATCTTCCTGTTCTCCTATTTGGTCATCTTTGCAAGTCTAATGGGTGTGAAGTAGAACCACAGAGTTTTAATTTGTATCTCTCTTGGTATTAGTTATTTGATGTGTTTTTGAAATAGATGTTGATTGTTGGTATTTCTTTCCTTGATTACTGTCTCTTTGTATCCTTTTACTCTGTTGAAATAATTGTTCTTGTTCTTGTATATTTGAATCATTTCTTTGCAAATATTGGATAGCAGAGAAAATTGTTACAAAGATTTCTTTCTGAATTAACTTTTCCTTCTGATTTTAACTACACTGATTTTGTTTGTGCAAAATCTTTTCAATTTTACATAATCAGATATATCCATTTTATTTCTTGGGTTGTTTTTTTAACTTCAGAAACTTCCCCTATTCATAGTTCTTCTCTGACATATCTATGACATAGGCTGTTATAGGTCCTGTATCCACATGGCATCTATTATATATGTGATACAAAATGTTAGTCTAAACCTAGTCTCTCTCAGAGTGTTTTCCAGTTTTCTCAGTAGGGTTTGGTTATTAATTTTTTATTTGCTTCCTCTTTTTGGGGTCATATAACCCAGTGGTTGGATTTTTTGGATTTATAGAACATTGTGTTTATTTGCTTTTATATGTTATATACCTAATCAGTTCTACTTTTTTTCTTTTCTTTTTTTTTCTTTTGGTCATTTAGTCATATTTGACTTCATGATCCCATTTGGGGTTTTCTTGATCCTGGAATGGTTTACCATTTCCTTCTATAGCTTATTTTTCAGATGAGGGAAAAGAGTCAAACAGCATTAAATAATTTACCCAGGATCTCACAGTTAGTAAGAGTCTGAGGCTGGATTTGAACTCAGGTCCTCCTGACTCCAAAGCTGGCATTGTATCCATTGTGCCATCTGGACTTCCATTTTTAATCAATATCAAACAATTTTATAGATAAGGAAGCTGAGGCCCAGAGAGGTCAGTAATTTGCCCCAATGTTACACAGATAGCATCAAAGATAGGTTTTGAAACCTGATCCTCTGAAGATAGAGACAGAACTTCTTCCACCATCATCAAATCCATGTCCCTCTTTTTAGAAATGCAGAAACCCAATATTAAAGATGTTAGATAATTGGTGGCAGAAAATGGAGTTCATTCAAGGTGTTCCAACTCCTAGTCCAGAGGACTTTCCACTTCAGTATGTAAAACTAGCCAATCAATAAAATTTAAAAAAAAAATTAAATAAACTAGCCAATCCTAACTCTTCCACTAACCAACTTTGTGACCTGGGTGGAATAACCACTCCTCTAAGCCTCTGTTTTCTCATGTAAAGTTTATAAAGTCCCTTCCAAATTGAAAAGTCTGGGAACATCAACTGATATAAGAGAGATTAGGAAGAGGCTTCTTTGTTAAGCAGAGATTGGGTTTTTGGTGTAATATTTGTCACTCGTATAAGATCATCCTGTAATAAATATCAACAAAGTCTTTGGTCTAAAGCTCTTTCCCTTTTCCAAAAGAACAGTGCTTTGCTGATTTGGATTATTTAATTCATTGCAGTGAATAATTCAGGACAACAAATGCTTCCTCTAGTTCATGTCAATGGTCATATATTGTATTAAGTGTATGTACTATTTGAGATTTTTACCCATTGTGAGATTTGATCTATAGATTGGAGGAGGGGAGTGTTGAAAGGAGACAAATACTAGAATTTCATCATTATAGAAAGTCCCCACAATGAATTTCTCTGATGCAGATGAACTGGTCCTTTCTAGCAATAATTTTAGACTATTGCCTGGCATTGGGAGGCTGAATGACTTAAGTGAAAGACTTATACTTCTAGTATGGTCCTTCTGATTCAGAGGCTCTATAGCATGTATTTAACCTCTATAATATATATTTTTGCCATAGGAAGCAGACAGAACATTATTAGCCTGTGGGTTAGGAGACTCAAACCCTGGCTCTATCTCTTTGGCAAGCCTTAAGAAAACCATTCTTCCATTTGGTGCCTATGATATTTTGATCAAAAAGGCTGCCGTCTGGCCTTTTATTAAGGATTTCTCAGTGTTTGGCATTGTGGTAGAGACCTGGAACAAAGCCTGGTACAGAAATGCAAAGAGATAGAGACAGAGAAAACCTCAAAATGATCCAGAAGCAGTTTCTGAGGCACCATCTGGAGTTTTCCATTCATTCTTCAAGCCAATCAGATCTGATGGTGCCTTGCATTTTTTAGAGCACATTGCATGTTTTCTAAACACTTTGGCCACTATTGTCTCAGTTGACAATCACAACCCTGTGAGGAAAATTAATTTGGTATTATTATTCTTATTTTAAAACTCAGACTTGGGAAGGCTTAAAGGACTAGTTCAAGGTCACAAAAGGGATTCAGCACAGAAGTCAAAATTAGAACCTTGGTCTCCTGACTTAAATTCTCTGATTTTCACAACATCATGATGGTTGTGCCACTAAAAATGAAAATTTGCCATCTTTCCAAAGGGTATGAACCTAAAAATCTTTTCCTTACAAACTTTTAAAAATGCTCTTAAACTAGAAATACTCCAAAACTATGACATGAAAATAAAATGGTCAAGAACCCTTGGTCCAATAAAGACACGCTCATGGCTGGCTAGAGGATAGGGTCAGAAAGCCATGTGCCTGCCCCCACAATAGTCATAGATTAGTGAAGGGCAAAAGCTGGCTCTGGCATTAAAATGGTTTTCTGAGTATGCTCAGGTCTGGCCACATTTTCACTCCTTGCCATAGCTATAAAGACAAAGGGAGTCCCTAATTAACTAGCTGGCTTTGAGTAAGTCATTTTTCCTAATCTGAAGGGGAGAGACTTGGGCTACTTTTACTTCAAAGGTCCTTTCCAGCACTATCTCTCTGAGAGTCAGCAAGTTCTTCAAGGTGACCAAAGAAAGTCTTGAGAACAGCATTTTCTGTGATAGAAAACTGGAAACGAAATGAGTGCCAATTTGGGACTACTAGAGGTGGTGCCATGGATACAATATTGGTCTACAGTGAGAAAGACCCAGGTTCAAATGTGACCTCAGACACTTACTGGCTGTGTGACCCTGGAAAAGTCTCCGGATTGCTCTAAGTCTCAGTTTCCTCACCTGAAAAATAAGGATAACAAGAGCAATTACCTCCCAAGGTTGTTGAAAATTCAAATGAGATAATATTTATAAAAAGTGCTTAGTATAATGCTTGGTACATATTAGGTAATTAATGAAAACTTATTCCTTCTATCCTTTCCCTTCCTTCTTCCATTATTGATTATGAAATGATTAGAAAATTATTACATATGAATATAAGATGTTGTACTATAAGAAATGTGAGGGAATTGGAGAAACAAGGGGAGATTATATAAACCAATTCAGAGTGAAACAAATAAACCAAGAGAAATATACACATATACATATTATATACACATATGTATGTCTAATGATTACAGTAAAGAAAATTTAAAAATCAATAAAAAGAAATTCATTTCTTAGTAAAGAGAAAACAGATGCTCCTGAATAATAGATAATGAAACATACTTTATAGGAGAGAGGTAAGAAATTATGAGAAAAGAGAGTTGTATATTCTGTAAAATATAGTCCTTGTATCCTGTGTTTTTGCTCAGTTGCTTTTATTTGTTATGTTTTTTAAAAAGGAATTAATAACATATATTTCTTTAAAAGAGAGAGGAAATTCAGCCCTACCAGTAAGGAACAACCTTGCATTCTGGTGCATCAGGAAGGCAAAAGCATTACTGGTTCCCGAAGCTAGGAACAGAGTAAGAGGGGCAGAGCTTGAGTTAGGGACAGAGAAGAACATGGGATTAAAAAGAACAGAAATGAAGAGGGGAGAAAGACAAATGTAGATAAACTCAGAGGTGGTCAGAAAGGTAAAGATGCCAAAAGGGATATATATATTCTCAAAGACATAAATAGAAGACAGAACCCCACAGAGCATGGGTTAATCCTATTATTGGACATCTAGGTGGTGCCATAGTACACAGAGCACCAGAAAGACTCATCTTCCTAAATTCAAATCTGGTCTCAGATACTTACTAGATGTATTACTTGGGCAAGTTGCTTAATCCTATTTGCTTCAGTTCCTCATCTGTAATATGAGCTGGAGAAGGAAATAGAACCACTCCAATATCTTTGCCAAGAAAACTACTCCCCAAAAGGACTCAACTATAGAGAGAAAGACTCAAGTTCAAATGTGACCTCAGACACTTACTGGCTATGTGATCCTGAAAAAGCCTCCTAATTGCTCTAAGCCTCAGTTTCCTCACCTGTAAAATAAGGATAATAAGAGCAATTATCTCTCGATGTTGTTGCAAAAATCAAATGCAAATAAACTATCAAAACACAACTGAACAACAAAATGGGCGAATCACTAAGAATGCCAATAAAAGTGAGATAATCCTTACTTTCAAAAAGTTTATATTCTAATGGATGTGGGGAAATGGTAAGGAGGTGAAAATGTACAGAGAGTGAATTGAACTTGGTGTGATGACAACATAATCAAAGGAGCTTTCTTTGAGAGAGGGACTTCACTTTGCTCAAATGTTTCCATTGATCCTGTTTTGATAACCATTTCGAGTTCTGTTTTTGCTTCTCTTTGTAACACCAGCCCTTGTTAATTACTTTAAAAAAAAAATGTGGCCTTCATAGGAATGCCTTCCCCTCCCACTTGCCCCAGCAAGTCCTGTCTTGTTGACAAATGTTTTAATTTGGAGAAAGGATGGTTTGCATAGACTGCCTGGTGGTCTGTAGGCCATGCTGCTGGATTTTCTACAGCATATATATGCATGATTTGGGGTTATCTCTACGGTTTTGGCATAGAATAAAAAGTAGCTTAGGTCAGTGTTCATTGGTGCTTTATCAATGGCACTATTCATCTTGCCACTGTCTGCTGAGGTTTTCTTTGCAAAAACAGAGGAGATGAGTGGCTCATGATTTTTTGTTTTGATTTGGTTTAATTTTGGCACTAGGGTCACCAGAGTATAATAGAAAGTTTTGCATTTATACAGGATTTTAAGGTTTTCAAAGTGCTCTACAAGTATGAATTTATTGATCCCCTACAACAACCCAGTGAGGAAGGTGCTATCATTATCCACATTTTACAGATGAGGAAACAGAGGCAGAGAAAGTCCAAATGACTCACCTAGTATCACATAGCTAATAAGTGTCTTTCCTGATGACTTAGCTATCTCTAAGATATAGGGCAGGAAAGGGCGTTAGAAGTTATCTAGTCATCTTACTTCAGATAAAGAAAAAGGGAAAGTATCTTGCCCAAAGTTATACAGCTTGTTAATAAACTACTCAGCATCTGAAATCAGCTTATTCTGACTTGCATTGCTCATGGCAAAGCTATTGGAGAATCTTGAGACCTGTGAGACCTCAGAATGGATGAGATGGAGAAACTCTCAAGATCCTTTTCCATGTCTTTTTTTTTTTTTTTTTTTTTTTTTTTGTCTCTGTTCTGTTTTGAAATGGTGGGACTTGCAATAGGAAAAGGCTTGGGAGAATTACCTGAGTCCTACTTTCCTTCTCTCCAACCAGAATTAGCTGAGCTATAAAAGGAGTGGGGGGGAGGGGAAGGAGATGGAGAGGGAGAGGGAAGGGAAAGGGGGAGAGGGGGAGGGAGACAGAGAGAGAAGTTGTGTGTGTGCCTGTGCATGTACGCCCATGCAAGCATATATGTGTATATGTGTGTTTTCTACAACTGAATTATATTCCCACAAGCAGATGAAACAGCCTTACCTACTTGTTAAGAGCCCTTGTGAATTGTTCCAATATATTAGTCACATATGTAAGATGGAATTGAAGGGTGAAAAGGACAAAAAAAAAGAAGAAAGCCAAGAACATAACAAAATTCCCCACTTCTGGAGGGTGGCAGTTGGCAAGAAGTGGATTGGAATAGACTGTGTCTTAAAACAGACTCAGCAGCCTGTCCACAACTCTCCGAAGTGTGAATGAGCCAGACTAAAATATAGCTGAGAAATATCTGACAAAATAAATAGAAACACAATTAAACAGAGATAATATTAACATGTGGTTTTTCTAAGTCAAAATGTACCCACCAATATCCTCAATGAAGTTTAGTAGTCCCCATTTCTATTGAGTTTGACATCACTGTCTTATAGCACAAGAGTCAGGAACCTTCACCTTTCATATTAGTTGTTACAAAGATGGGGAAAGATATCTGGCTGCGATCTCTTAAGATATGGATAAAGCTGGAATTAGAGTCTGTGTCTCCTGACTCCCAGGGCAGAGCTCATTCTGCTCTATTAAAGCTGTAATGGAAAGAAAATGCTCCATTTAATGCACTGGCAGTGAGGGGGCACAAAGACTAGTACACTGAAGCTAGAGTCAAGAAATCCAGTCTCAGATGCTTACTAGCTGTGTGACCCAGGACACATTTAACCTTTGTCTCAATTTCCTCAACATTAAAAAAAAAAATGGGGATAATAAAAGCACCTGCATCCTAGGGTGGTTGTGAGGGTCAAATGAGATAATATTTAGAAAGCACTTAATATAGTGATAAATGTTTATTTCCTTCCTTCCAACTACTTGTTATGATTGTAGTTATATGAAAAAGACCCACTTCCTGGGCAAGACTTAAATGCAAACTTAAAATGCAAACACCATCCCAGAAAGAGGGACCTCCCCCAACTTAAGTTCTCATTCATACAAAAAATATACATTGTTGATTCAGTTCTTCATAAGCAGAAATTTACATGCCCTTGGGAAACGCAAACATATGTAATTAAATATGAAATAATTTGGTCATGGGAAAGGCAGGCATTTACTATTAGATAGATCAGAAAAGGCCACTAATAGGAACTAAGATTTGAACTAGAGAGAGCATTTTAGGCACGAGGAACAGCCTCCATCAGGAGATAAAATATCCTATATAAAGAACAGAAAGTAGGCAAGTTGGTTTACACCATTGTAGTACTTGGAGTGGGGAAAGGATAATGTGCAAATAACCTGAAATGTAGGTTGGATTCAATTTGTGAAAGGCTTTAAATTTCAGATATGTTTGAACGCTGTCCTTGAGGAAATAGGGAGTTATGGGAGGTTTTTGAGGAGAGTAACATAGTAAACTATGTACCATTTTAGGCAGTTATATGAAGAATTAGGGTAAACCTAAGGCAAAGGGTAGAGGAGACATTGATGTAGGAGATACTACCAGCTGACTAACTGAATTTTTTTTCACCCTTCAATCCATCATGCTGCTATTATGGAGACATGAGTACCATGATCTCCCCTGGTTTTACAAACTCCTAAATGACAGTAAGGATCTGTGGGTGACCTCAGTGAGCTATATATCAGTTTCATGGATGAAAATCATTTCTGTCTAAAACTTTCCTAACATAATGGGAAGTTTAACTTTCTGGGGACTTCATGCAGGCAGGAATAATTCCCCACGTGTGCTCATGTGGTGATTGTGTTGCTTTTTGAGAGAATGCTTGTCAGAGGATGATTTAATGGCTCGTACATTGCCTATGATAGATGATCCACTCTTTAAAGCACTCCTGAAACTCAGCTGTTTCAAACTGATTTGACAAATGGATGAGCTGCTTGCCTTGGTATATTTTGGTTTGCTTTTTTTCCTTCCCAGTTAAAATGTGAACAAGTACCCACCAACCAGAAAGAAGAAGTGGGATGGTTTGAGCATCTTTTCAATTAGAGATATAAGAAAGTACAATAGTTAAAGAATTAGTTCAGTTGCAGAAATGGGCATGGGAAGATTTAGGGTGATTGGTTTTAAGAACATATATTTAACATTGGCCAGTGTCAAAGGAAGTGCTAAATAGAAGTGGAATGCCTGAGACTTTTTAGGGCTCCCCTTTTTTAGGATAAGGCTTGAGTCAGGCTAGGATAAAACAAACTGTCTCATCCCAGTCCACTTCAAGCCTTACTCTTAAGGCCTTAAAATTGATGAAAAGCAAGAAATGGATGAGTAAAACCACTGAGGTATCAAATAACTTCCCAGGATACCTTTTAATTAAATTGAGAAATTTAAATGAATTTTTCCTGTGAAGATTGATATTCCAGTCTTCTCCAAATTTATGATGCTCATTACCCTTACTTAGTAAGTATTGGACATGAGAAGCACAATTAGCTTTTCTGATAGTCTTATGACTAAGTAAACAGAGATGACATAGTCTGGTAGCAAATCACTTGATGGGGAATCAAGAGACCTGGGTGTGAATGCTGAATTTGTTCCTTAACCTCTCTGGACCTCTTTAATACATCTTTAAAATGAAATGATTAGACTAAATCTCCTATAATTCTAAATCTGTGATCTTGTAAGTGTAAAATGGGCTCCTTATAAGAAGCAGTTTCAGTGTGTTTCTGTCTATCATTATTTCCTCTCTTTTTCAGAAATCTTTGAGCTGGAAGTAAATGCCCATGTACAGAAGACTATTAGTGACCGGCAGATGCCTAAAATTGAATACAGAAGTATCGAGATCGAAGATTACAGTAAGTACTGGTTTTTCTTTCTTTTTTTTTTTTATCATTTTTCATTACTATTCTTGCTCTGAAATGACTCAGCTGTCAGTAGAAGATTGCTTTGTCTAATGACTTATGTGGAAGAATACTATATTATCCCAATAATGATAGTCTCTGTTCTCCATACAGCTGGAAATGAGTTTGGGGGCTGCGGGGGGGAAATATTCTGAAATGATAGCCAGCCAAGGAGAGATTCTGGGAGGCACAGAAAAAGAATTCTACTGACTGTATCAATTGACAAGTATTTATTGAGCATCCAATACCTGTCCAGAATGATGCTAGACACTACAAGGCATAAAAGAGAAACATTAGGCCATCTCATTGAGATAAGACTGATGCTCTTTCCTCCCTATGACATTCATACACTGTTCCAATCTCTTTAACTGCTTCTTCAATAGGCTCTGCTGCTCTTCTCATCCTCCATACTTGGATAGGTCCCAAAATTCTGTCCTTGACTTTTCTTCATTTCTATCTAAATTTTCTTCCTTGAAGATAAAGTCTTCCAGCTTGAGCTATTACTCTTAAGAAGACATTCCCCAATGTCTCATTCTAAACTTGACTTCTCTATTGGACTCTAGTTCAGCATCTTCAGTGGAATACTGGGCATTTTTGTTTAGTTATCCCACCATCACCTGCACTTCACCACAGACAACTTAATTCAATTCTTTTCACCAAATTCCAGGCTCCTCTCTGAATTATTTCTGTAAATGGATTATAGATTTAGAACCAAAAAGCTTAGTTTATACACACATACACAACACACACCAGCAAATTCAATTTAATAACAATTCAACATTTATTAAGTATCTACTAGCCACAAGGTATTATATGAGATACAAAAGATAACAAAAGCAAAAACAATATAGCCATCATTAACCACAATTGTATGCTACCAATAATAAGAACTCTGGTATCTTTCCCATACTGAGTCTATGAACAACAGGTAAAAAGAAGAAAAACATAGGCTTTCTAAGATGATGTTTGGCTGGCCCCTCTTACTAACATAGTTGAGCTATGTTTTGAAAGGAAAGAAGAGCAAAAAACCAAGTGAAATGTCTTTGTGGCATGGCTATTTTTCATTCTGATTCAGTGTATCCTGGGGTTCTCACAGGCCAGGTTCATTCTTAGGGCATCCTTAAAAGGTCAATCTCTTTGGCTCATATAGCCCCCATCAAAACTTTGTTTTGACAGTAATTGAATACAGGTCATATCTGTATCTTCATAAATATGTTACCCATGGGTCCCCAGATCCGTACAAACACTCAATTAAAAAATGTATTTATCATCCATGGGACAGATTTAGCCAGCCAACAGAAAATGGACCCTCATAAATAATCATAATTCTTTTTTAATAAAGTTTTTTATTTTAAAAACATATACACAGATAATTTGACAACATTGACCCTTGCATAGCCTTATGTTTCAGATTTTCTCCTCCTTCCCCCCACCCCTTCCCCTAGATGGCAAGTAATCCAATATATGTTAAACAAATAATTATAATTCTCTTTGTTCTAGATTAATTTTTTTAACATAAAATCCTAATGTCCTCTAATTTGGCACTTCTCTTTATTTTATACCTTCCTCAAAAAGGAACCAGACTTAAGATTGCCAGTGCAACAACACCCTGGCAGTCAAGTGAACCCCTTTTTCCCCAGAGGCAATAGTGTACTTCCACATACACCAGACATATGGTGTGACTTAGATCCCTTCAGAAGGGAACCATGCTTGGAGTGGCTACACAGACAACATGCTGGCATTCTTATGAGTCCCTCTCTCAACTGATAGAAACCGTCTGAGAACCTGGACTATCCCAGGGTGGTCCACCTTTGCAGCTCCTGGTCAATCCTTTCAATTGGATCTGTACTATTATGTACTCAGTGATCACATAACTGTTACAATATGTCTGTTTATGTCTGTTTTGGAGGAGAGGGAACCCATCCTATCTACCAGCTGTATTCTCAGGAACTCTCTGTAAAACAGGCAGAAGGGGAAAGAATGAAATGCACAATCCTCAGTGAAGATTTCCCAATCTAGACCAGAATAAAGGGAGTTCCCCCAACTGAGCAGGAGCCAATTAATTCATCTTGAGGCAGTCCCCATCAATGAAATTTATTTTTCAAGAGGCACTACAGGGGGCTTCAAGCCAACCAACTCACCTTGGAGGCAGCCCCAGTCACTGAAACTTAGCCAGATGTCTTTAATCTTCTCTATGAGGTGCCAGTGGGCATGTCCATACCCTCCAAAGGGAGATCTTTACAACCCAAACAGAGGTTCACCTGCTTCTAATCTCATCCAGTTGATTGGGGAACTCCTCTGATCAATCTCTAACACTAAAAATGTTTTATTTAGTATTGCAAAGCCCTGTGCTAGGAATTAAGGATACAAAACACAGAAAATAAAATTGGGTGACTTTCCCCATGTGTTATATCATTTATGTCCCTTGCATTGTATGTATCTATGGAGCAAACTTTGCATTTTGAGCTGGATAGCAAACTCCTTGAAGTTCTTGATATGATATATATCAAAGGGCTATGCAGTAACAGCTCTGTGTCACAGGAGGAATGACAGATAAGTCCTTGATATCACCTTTTAGTCTTTCCTTTCTCTTTTGTGTGTAGCTACATCAGAGAACAGGAGACCCTGACAGTTAATGATCAGTGGTCAGAGACAATAGCAACATATCATTTAATCTATCCCCTCTAAAGCCTCCTGCTGGCGACTCTGGCTATTTGGCCATTGCAACTGGGATATAGCTATTCCTATGATAGTAAGACATTCTTTGATAGCTGACAAAAAAGAATTCTGCAATGGAGAGCCACTGTGAGCTAAGAAGAGGTGGTGGTAATGTAAATATTTATAAAGGGCCTGAGGGAGAGCTTAAAGGATCACTTAGCTGGGCATCCTTTGGCTAGAGATATAACTGCCTTAATTTATATGACAGCTCAGTGGAATCATTGCCTTGAATACAAGAAGAGGGGTTGCATTCAAAACCAGGAAAACTATTGAATTGTCAGGAGAACCCCAAGCCCATGCAAGCTAAGCAGTCCTTTGAGGGGTGAAAGGAGAAAAATAAGTCTTGACCTCAAAGTTCCTGTCATTCCTATTTCAGCAGTAAGTTGATCATTATTACTGATCATAATTAGGTCTAGAATATTAGTTCCCCTTATTCATTTTTCTTTCTTTTGAATAATGGATTATCATTAAAGCAAAAAAAGAACTTAACCAGCTATTTGTTGCATTCAGAGTGATTCAGAGATTGTCTGTGGATTGAAGTTCCCCATCACTATCATGCCATAATAGCACTAGGCCAGCTTTTAAATGTTTTTGAGCTATTTCTGTATTTCCCTATTACAGCCGAGAAGCAGCTTTTTCCTTTTTGTTTGTCAGGGACCCCCTTGACAGACTAGCAAAATTCATGATAATGTTAAAAGAATGCTTGTTTTTGATGTGATAAAGACTTGCACAAATAGAATTTCACTTCCTAAAGCTTGTGGACTCTTGATATTTTAGCAAAATTTTCCTAACAAGCTGAAAAACAGAAAGGATTTTTATGTTTATCCTTAGTTACCCAATAGATTCAACTAATGAAGAACTGGGAAGATTAGATAACTCAGTATTATAGAGTGCTGGACCTGGAATCAGGAAGGTTTCCACTCAAATCTGGCCTCAGCTAACTTACTGTGTGACCCTGGGCAAGTCACTTAGCCCTGTTTGCCTCAGTTTCCTCATCTGTAAAATGAGTTGGAGAAGGAAATGGCAAATCACTCCAGTATCTTTGCAAAGAAAATCCCAAATGGGGTCATGGATAGTTAGGCAAGACTGAAACAACTGAACAATAACTAATGAAGAACAACATTCACCAATCATTCCAGTTAATAATGAGATTATATACTGGTTTCCTTAGGAATTAGGTCCTGAAAACTGGCAGTGGTTACTATGCATTAGGCATTTTCAGTGGACTCTGTGATCTCTCAGAGAGAGCTGGATATTCATCTGGAATATTTACATATTAACACATTCATGGAATCAGATCATAGTACCTTAAGGTGAAAGTATCTGGGCAGAGACAGGATTAAAATCCCATTGTCCGGATTCCCAATCATGTGCTCTTTCTAATACTCTATATTGCCTTTCCCAATTAACTTCTCATTTCTTTACCATAAGTAAATACCTCAAAAAAAAAAAAAAAAGAGAGAGAGAAATAATGAGGAGAAATCCTTTTTCTTTCCCACAGGAAATATGGGCCTCCTTTTCCTGACATCATCCACCAAGAATCATTTATAATCCAGTTGAGAATTCCTTAAAGTCTTTAAATCTCACAGCATATTAGACAGTTTATTCTAGAGTCATGATGACCCTGAAGAGTAGGAGGGAATCAATGCCCAAAGTTCACCTGACTAGTATTTTAAGAATGAAAGTGACCATTTCAGTAAAATTCACATGCAGAATCAGTCTGCTAGGAAGAACTAGCCAGATGACAGAAGAAAAAAAAGGTATTCTTTAAGGATGCTGAGACCTCATCCATGGTCACAAACATCTGGGTAGTATCAACCACATTAATTCCTTGAAACCTAATTTTACTCCAAAAATTGAGTCTATCCCAATCTATTCTAGCATTCTGGGAATTTAAAAGAGGTTTTCATGATAGAGTTAGACCAGTTATTTAGAAAGCAAAAGACTTTTATTGTGTTATCTTTTGAGCCACACAAACAAATATCCAGAAAGACCAAGAAAAGGACTCTCAGTGGGGAGAACACAGAGAAACATGGGCAAGAGGAATTGGAGGCAAAGGAGATATTTGTGCCTTGCTTGCCAGAGGGAGACACTACAATCACAGCAGTCAATAGACCTCAGGTGTGGGAGTCTTCAAGTCATTAGGGAAACAAGGATAGGGAATGGAGAGGCTGCATGGAATTTGGAACACTTGGAGTGATCTCACCAAGGTCCCAACCTCTCTTCCTAGCAGAAGTGTGGGCCACCTGAGTCTTTTGGTTTCTCTTCATGACAAAGTAACTCAACCACATGGACCACTGGTTTCATATGACAGGGTTTAGGGGTGACCTTTCCCAACACTGGCTCTTGTTCAGGTATGTCTCACTGGTTTTTCTATCTCTTAATATGATGCTCAGAAAGACACTGTCCAGCAAGGCCGCAACTGTACAGGAATGAGTCGTTAAAGCATACAGAAAAGAACAAAAGAAGAATGATAAAATAAAAACATCTAAGTGAAAGTGACCTTAAAGGTTTCAGAGAGTTCCCCTGACTCCCCCCCCCCAAAAAAAAAGAGTTTTACTTGTTTTATTTTGTTGGCTTATACTGGGCTCTAATCAGATAGGGAGAAAGTCTTAAGGAACTCTCTTCTGGAATCTAAAGCTCTTTTCTGGGCCCAGTTTCCAAGGTCTGCCCTTCGGCTTATCTGTAGCAGAAGCAGCCCAGCCCATGTTTTATGGATATTTAAATGATAAAGTCCATCCCCAGCCTTTCCATTCCATCCCAGGGCCATTGATCCAATTTGCAAGGCATTAGCATTCAACCTGAATAAGTAATTAGACCCTGTGTCAGAAAATGATTGCCAAGCAAACGTGTCTAGCCTGTGGTGAACCTGTATATTAATCATATTGAAAATACCACTAATTCTGAGTTAATTGCTAAGCCTTTGGTAATCTGGGTTCTGTTTACCATCAGTAAACAAATGCCAAATTTAGGAAGGAAGGTTTGTAGAGTTTTGTTTGGGGAGAAAGAACCCAGTGGGGAAATTTGTTTTAGTTGGTCTGTTTTTTTTATTTATTTTTTATTTTGTTATTAAGGGAGTTTTCACTAGCCTGAGGAAGAGATCCAAAACACCCTGGATAGTGACAAAGCACAGCTGGGGCTTCAGAGGCTGGTAACCAGACCACCTTCAAGTATCCCTTCCGGCAGAGTGGGGCTCTCAATATCCATCCAGCAATTAGCACTGCCATCTTGCTTTGGTCCATAGACATCCCCCCCCCCAACCCTTGTCTTTTCCTCCTCTCTCTTCCTTGTCCCTATATTACCCAGGATCTCTATTTTCTTCTTTCTCTCCCTCAATCCCTTCAAATATTGATTCCCAGCTGGGATACTGACACTGCTGCCTAAGGGGAAAATAACAGAGATGGGAAGATGTTTAATTGTGTGTTGTGCAAGCCATGCATGACAAAGTGACTCATAGAGCCCTAAGGGTTTTTGTTTCTTGCAGCCTGGGATGTTGCTGTTAATAAACCTACACATTTGTACATCTTCTCCCTTTTAAAGTACATCCACATACATGAGCTCATTGAATCTCTGCCATGAACTTACAGGTTTGGGAGCACATGTGTATTTATCCCCAAGTTACAGATGATGAAAATGAACAGAAAGTGAAGTGACTTATTCGTAGTATATCAATAAGCTACTGACAGAGCTGACAGGAGAGCCCCAGCTTTCCTGATGACTTCTGATCCTTAGCCCCTTCCACCATAATGTAGGGCCTTCCCTTCTTAGATATCCACTCTCTTGATTATTCTCCTTATTCCCTAAACAATCCTTTGACTCCATAACCAGATCAGTCTTTTGCAATTCAGCAAGCATTTGCTAAACTATTAAATGCAGTGTGAATACTGTGCAAGATTCTTGGGGAGATATAAAGTCTAGATAAGGTACAGATCCTGCCCTCCTGGAAATTATGGCCTAGTAGGGAGATAAGATACAAAGCCAGGGAGATATAATTCCCAATAATAAGTGATAAGTGCATTAGACAAGTATAGAATAAAATGTTAAAGAAGTCTGTTGGAAGGAGGCTTTTAACAATGGAAGTATTAGGAGAGGCCACATGTAGAAAGGAAGGAAGGAAGAAAAGAGGAAAGGATGGAGGGAGGAAGGAGGAAAGAAGAAAGGGAGGAATGAAGGAAGGAGGGAAGGAAGGAAAGAAAAAAAGGAGGGAGGGAGGAAGAGAAATAAAGCAATAACATTTTAAGGATGTGCCAAGTACAAGAAGGCATGATAAAACTGAAAAGTTAAGTAGTGGGAGACTGAGTGACCTTGAAGTCACATAACCACATCTGTATATAAAGTTACTGGGTCCTCTGATTCCCTTTTAAGCTTCTTTCTCCATACTCCCCCACTCTTGGCAGTCTAACTCCTTTACATGGATTCAATTTCTAATTCTAAATGACTCCCAAATATGAATCTCTGACCTCTGTCTTAAGCTTCAGGCCTGTACTTCCAACTACCTACAGTATAACTCTACCTGGTTGGCTTATCTATATTCTTTCCCTCACACTTAACATGTTTAAAACTGAGTTTATAATCTTTCTCCAAAAGTCCTCTCTTCTGACATCACTTTTTTCTCCAACAGTACCACCATGGGTCCAATTTTCCTTGCTCAGAATTTTGCCTTGATCCTTAATTCTTCTCTCTCTGCCATCTCTCTCTGACACCACCTCACTCCAGTCAAACTTTAAAATTCTGCTTCTACAGTATCTCTCATCTGTCTCTTTGTTCTAATCCAATTAGGACAGTCCAAACGCACCTGGGAGCAGCTATGCCTTCTTTCCTTACTTCCTCCCTCTATTCCCTGGCTCTGGGCCACCCAGAACCCATCTAAAGTGTAGCAAATCCAGCAGGAGCATCTTTCCCCTTGCTTTCCTCATCTGCAAAGCAAAGCAAGGAAGAATTCATTCAGGTTGCTATGCTGCTCTCCAGCTTGAAGGAGATGGGAGACACAAAGGTCCTCCAACTCTTTCCAACTACTCTTTCTCCACAAAATCCAGAGCCTCCAGCACTGTCATCTAATCTACTAGTGTAACCTAAAGATTCATGAACCTTGAAATCTTCCCAAAGACAAAAAAAAAAAAAAAAAAAAAAAAAAGGAAATAGTCCCAAATATCAAGGAACTTACATTCTAATGAAGGAGACAATTTGTAAATAAATAGGGACATAGAAGATATGGAAGGGATTTCTTGGTAGAAACTGAAATCAAGAATTCTGAGAGGTATCCATGTGAAGATGAAAACATTCCAGGAAGAGGATTGGCTAATGCAGATACATAGAGACAGGAGATGGGGAAATCAATGTACACCCAGAAAATTTAATATGAAGTATAAACAACATATATACAAAGTCATTGTGAGACTGGGAACACTATAAACCACCAGGATCCAGATTGATATTCTTGAGGGATGAGACACTTGAGACAAGTAGTGAAGGAAGCTAAGGCTTCTTGGAGGCAAAAGGTAAGGAAAGATTGGGTTTTCGATTGAGAGAGACAGCCCTTGGAAAAGAGATGGAAGGTGGAAGGCCGGGTACAGAAAACAAGTTTAGTTTGACTGGAAAAGCAGCATTGTTAATGTGAAGTAAGCCTATGAAGGTAGGCTGAAGTCAGATAAACACTAAACAAAAGAAGATTCTGCATTTTATCCTGCAGACAAGAAGGAAAAATTAGAACTTAATCTGCTATGTTTTAGTCAGCCCTGTGATTTAAGACTATTGATGAGGTAGCTGTGTGACATCATGATACTAACTTCCAGAGAGCTTTAAGGTTTGCAAAGCACTCATTTTATTTTCACAAACCTGGGACATCAATGCTATTATTATTAGATGAGGAAACTGAGGCAGACTGCGATTGAGTGACTTGCCCAGGATCACGCAATGAGTGTCAGAGGCTAGTTTTGAATTCCTGTCTTCCTGATTCCAGGGCTACCTATCCAATTTGACACCTAGCTGCCTCATAATAGTAGGCACTTAATAAACATTTGTGGAGTGAATGAATGAATGGTTGTAGTCAAAATCCTCCCTGAAGTTAAATCCCAAAGTCCCATGAACACTCAAATAGCTCCCTCTATTCTACCCTAAGCACAATGACATAGGATTACAGAAAGAAGAAAGGACCTGGGTGTAACAGTGGCCAAGGACAGGCATTTAATCTCTCTGAGTCATTATATTCTCATTTTAAGAATGGGTATAAAGGGGGCAGCTAGGTGGTGCAGTGGAGAGAGCACCAGCCCTGAAGTCAGGAGGACCTGAGTTCAAATCTGGCCTCAGACACTTAACATTCCCTAGCTGTGAGACCCTGGGCAAGTCACTTAACCCCAATTGTCTCAGCAAAAAGCAAAAAAAAAAATAGGTATAAAGCACTCTCTGCCTCACAGACTTGCAAGGGTGGTGTTCCATCACACGTAAAGTGCTATTTAATTATGAACCAATTTATCATCGATTATTTGCAACACTAAAATTTGAATATGTTTTATCTGTTCCCACCCAGTATTGCCAATGCAGATCTTAAAGCCGGCTACCTTCACAGACACCACCCACTATCCTCTGCTCCTGGTAGTGTAAGTATGATCGCCGTCTTTCATGGGTGAACTATTTAAGGAAGAGCATGAGAAATGACCGGGAAAATAAATGCCAGGAGGTGTCAGGAAAGATCTCCTCTTCCATTTAAAACTCTCTTCTGCCAGGGCCCAAAGTCCTCAAGGAAGAAAAAAGATTAAGCCCCCTTGGTCTCTTCCCCCTGGTGGTTTTTCTACCTCATCCTTAAGTGGGACCCTGTACCACTATGTCAAGAATGAAGGAGAATTTCTAGTAAAATCACTTATGAGAAGAGAACCCTCCTGGCTAGCCAAGTAAAAGTGCCAGAGAACTAAATTCAGGCTATGCTTGGGCCCTCTCCAAAAGGGTTTAATTACTGAAGTTCTAAAAGGACTTTATTATGAGATAACCTCGCCTGTAAGGCAGGTTCACAGCATGGCCCCAAGGACAAGAGTTAGACAACCAAAGAAAAATTAACCCAGTTTCCTAACATTCTGGATCGATTTAATACATTCTCCTCCTCCATCTTTCCTCCTCCTCCCTTGGGGCTGGTTTTATTCAGAAGATTCTCACACATACTAAAGGCCCCTCTGATTCTCCAGACCAGTGGTTTCTAACCTTGATCTCTGGGGTAAAAGCTCCACTCAATCCACCCCACCAGGTTTTCTAGCAATGGGAGCTAGGAAGGAAGGCCTTTTCAAATTACCAGAAAAGTCATTTTTCTTTCACTTTTCTTTTTGAAGTGAATGCTCTGGAGCTTCATTCAAAGACCATGTCTGAGTATACTGACAGTCAAATCACATCCCTTATAATTTAATCACTAAGTATGGGAAAATGTTGGGGGGGGGGGATTTTTAACTTATTCACCAATTCCTTCTCATTTTTTTTTTTTTTTGCTATAGATCTAAACTGGACACCATTCGTGTCCTAAAAGGAAAGTAAAATAAAAAGGACCTATGTTTTTAAATTATGAAATTCAAATATAATAATAATCACAGTAATACAAAAATATCCCTTTGAATGTTTAGTATGGAATGAAAGAGTTCTAGTAAAGTCATTTGACTTCTGTGACTAGCAGAGACTAGATTAGAAAAGCTCTGACTAGTGTGAGATCTGATCCCAATCTTTTCTCTTTTTTCCTGATCTTTCTTTAGTGGTCCTCCAATGGTAAGGGACACAGCTTCCCCCTACTCCTAGGATCCCATCTTCACCTTTAACCCCATTTCAGGCAAAGGACTATCCTGGGGTATCTCAGTGCTAGGCCTGTCCTCTGAGTTGCTAAACCCTTCTCCTAATTCTACCTTTCAATTTAATTGGCTCTAGGCCCAGATTTAGTTAATTATGGCTCTAAAACTCTAAGATTCTTTCCTGTGGCACATCCCATGATTCCTTTTTAGCATAATCTAGTCTTGTTTTAGGTGTTCTAGAAGAATTTGGGAGAGTCAAGTATCCTGTAGACTATGTATAGGCTATTTAGCAATAGTAGAAAGATACAAAGGGACTGATTGCCAACCTCTAATATCTTAGGAGTAAAATCTTATAAAGCCTGAATAAGACAGAGAGTAAGAAAAAATGAGAAGCTTCAGGAGCAGCTAAGTGGCCCAGTAGAGAGAGCACCAGCCCTGAAATCAGGAGGACCTGAGTTCAAATCTGGCCTCAGACACTTAACATTTCCTGGCTGTGTGACCCTAGGCAAGTCACTTAATCCCAATTGACTCAGTGCAAAAAAAAAAAAAAAAAATGAGAAGTTAATAGATATTCAAGGAATCATTTTCCTTCCTGTTCCTCCCATTCCTGCTTCCAGTCAAGTTGGGGCAACCCATCTTTTTCTAAGTCTTTTTTTTTTTTAATATCCCTCTGCAGAAATATAGTGGGCTGCAGCCCAAGATTGGGAAGCAGTATTATTAAGGAAGGCAATTATTAAACCAATTCTCTGATGTCAATATTAGAAAGGTATTCACTATCTATTCCAAGAATTAATAATAGCAGGCATTTATATGAACAGCTAAGTGGCACAATGGATACAGTGCCAGGCCTGAAATCAGGAAGACCAGAGTTTAAATGCAGCCCCAGACATTAGCTAGGTGCCCTTGGACAAATCACTTAACCCTGTTTACCTCAGTTTCCTCAACTGTAAAATGTGCTGGAGGAAGGAAATGGCAAACCACTCCTGTATCTTTGTGGGGAAAACCCCAAAGGGAGTCACAGAGAGTCAGAAAAAAACCAAAACAACTTAACAACTACACTGATGCAACTATTTATATATTTATATCCTTATAACAATCCTCTTAAGAACTCTTATTTTACAAATGACAAAACTGAAACTGAGAGAAATAAGATAGCTTGCCCAAAATTATACAGCTTATAAGTATCTGGCAGGATTGAAACTTCCCCTTTACTCCAAAGCACTTCCTATACTATTTAGCATCTTAGAGCTAGAAAGGTTATCTATCCAGAAACCATCCAATTCAATTCTTTCATTTTATAGATGAGGAAAGCCAATATTAAAAATGTGAGCCCAGATCCACAGAAGGGGCACTGAAACCCAAGTTGAATGAAGCCACATACAGTGCCCTTTCTACTCTATCTGCAGCACAAATTCAGAGTAACCCAACTCTACGGCACCATGCTTCACAAGGACCTCCAGTTTCCCAAGAAGTGGTTTTAAGGGAGATTTTTCTCTCTGGATGTGACACAGATCAGCCATAATTCTGGCTCCATCCTCCTCATTATTGATTTCATTCCAAAGAAGAAAGGAAGGGTAAACTGAGGCAATCTAGCTGAAAAAATAACAATAATAATAATTTTAAAATACCATCATCCTTGAAGCTACTTCCCAACAAGAACTTATTTGAATACTGCCAAAATCTCATGGCTATCCAATTATCTCCAAGGGAACTTAATTTCATTACAGAAGGTACTTGAGAGAGATCAGAACTCATTAAGCTAATAGCACTTGATTAGATAGAATCTAAAAAGTATGCTGGCTGGAACACTAGGTAAGGAAGTCCAAAAGAGAAATGCTGTTGTATGTGAATTTTTTCAAATGAGATAAATGAATGGTGAGGGTCTGCTCCTCAAAGAGAAGAATTCTCTTCTTACTCCCTGACTTTTCACCTCAATTATTCAGTCATGTCCCTTTTCTTCACAGTTGATGATCAAATAGCTCTCAACTGGGTGGGAGACGTGGGCAAGGAATTACTTGGCCCTATAAATAAAGTAAAATACTAGGAAGTAGCATTTGAGAGAAACCAGGGAAGACTCCTGCCAAAAAAAAAAAAAAATCTTTTTCCAAATGGCATATTGCTGATTCCAGAATTTAGAGTTAGAAGGAACTTTAGAGATGTACCAGTTTAGAGGTTCTGAAAATGGTGTCTGTGGATACTTGAGACCCTTCTGGGGGTCCTTGAGGTCAAAACTATTTTTGGAAGAATACTAAAATGGCATTGGTCTATTAAAATACTCTTTTCTCTCCCAACTTCACATCTGCATGATGCCAAATTTTCTTTATAGACTTCAATCAAAACAGCATATTGTAACAGATTGTATGCAGAAGCAGATAAAAGAATGCAGCTGTCTTCCATTAATTCAAGCACTGAATAGGTTCACAAGAACAAAAAATATAAGTGACAATATCACTCCTTTCACTCACTTATTTTGGTCTGTAAAATATAGTTAATCTTCATAAAAATGTTAATAATAGCATCAAAGGATTTAACATTGTTATTTTAATGAATTAAAACTTTTGGGGCTCCTTAGTCATTTTTAAGAGTACAAAGAGGTCCTGAGACCAGAAACTCTTAAGAGTCCAGTACATGTCATCTAGTAAAGCTCTTTCAATTTACAAATGAGGAAACTGAGCCCCGGAGGAGAAATAATGTCTGAATTCCATCATTGTAGATGTCCTTTCCCCTAAGCCAATGAATTATTCCTATTAAAATTGATGAAACTCTAAACCGTTCTCCTTAACACATCTTGTGTGAATATATTGGGCAGGTCTTTCTCAAGGTGGTTTACTTTGGTGTGAGGAACAGGCAGGGTTGAAGGGAACATTGCCAGAGATGGGTATAGTTGAACAAGGAGTCAAAGAACATGGGGAAACTGAGGGTTTGAGGGAGGGATAAAGGTCTTATATTAGAATAACATCTCTATGGGGCAACTAGGTGGTGCAGTGGATAGAGCACCAGCACTGAAGTCAGGAGGACCTGAGTTCAAATTCCCTAGCTGTGTGACCCTGGACAAGTCACTTAACCCAACTGCCTCAGCAAAGGGGGAAAAAAAAAACTTTAGAGTTAGAGAAGACTTGAGCTAACATTAAATTCCATATCCCCAATTTACAAAGCAGGAAACTGAGGTCCAGAGAACTTAAATGACTTATACAAGGTCACATGGCTAGTGAGTAACTAAGGAAGCCTGGATGAGTGTTCTACCCACCCAGCTCCCTCTATCAGGTCACAGACAAGGGAAAGGATCAAGGGTCTCCTTGACCAGAATTCTTTTTTTTACCAGGACTGTTAGAGAGAACTCATTTGTTACCTGTGACTCCTGACTCTGGGTGACATCGGTCTTTTAGACACTCTGTTTTCTTTTTCAGGGATGGCACCCCAGGAAGCCAGAGTGTGACGGAAAAGTTTGAGGTCAACTGGGAAACTGTAATGGTCAGCAGTCACGGTGCCATTGTGGTGAAGTTTGACGGTCGCGGTAGCGGATTCCAAGGAACCAAGCTCCTCCATGAAGTGAAGAGAAAACTGGGCTCCTTGGAAGAGAAAGACCAGTTGAAGGCTGTGGGGTGAGGGCCCAATACCTTGTGAATTGAATTGAATTGGGAAAGGTAATAGGGCAAAGCATTTCAATGGCATAAGATTGGGCCCCTCCCAGGGACCCACATCTGGGTCCTTGACATAATTGTGCACATTTGCTTATCCTTTGCATGAATTTTCAACACGCCTGCAACAGACTTTGTAGGCAAGTCTCGGGCCACTTTCAAGGTAAAATATCATTGGTTTTTCCCCTAAAATATCTTGCTCCTGTAGCTTTTTCTTTTTTAATGTAACGATTAGCTCAGCAGGCTCTAGCATGGTGCCAGTTAGGATGAAGGTGCTTCATTGTCTGAATGAAAGTGCATTCATTCCACTGAGTGACTACAGAGTGCACTGCACCCCTGGTGGACATTTTCATACATAAAGACCATTAGTCACAAGGAGGATGTGTGAATGGAGCAGTGTAACTCTTTCCTCTCTCAGAGAGTAACCCAAAACATATTTTCGTGTTTCTGACTCCACAGTGTAATTTTCACACCTTTAGGACCTCCCATTCTGAGGACATTATGTTCTCATTTACCTATGGTGTCTCCTACATCAGCAGAGTAACAGAGACCAAAAAAAAAAGTCTAGAAACAATAAAAAGGTGAGGAATCCATCAAAATCCTATCCAAGACTATCAAACTCTCTGTTTATCACCTCTCCCTCTCTCCCTCTCTCCCTCTCCCTCTCCCTCTACTTCTCCCTCTCCCTGTTCCTCTCTCTCTCCCTCTCCCTCTCCCTCTCTCTCACACACACACACACACACACACACACACACACACACACACACACACACTTTGGAAAATGTGTATCCATTATATTATGGCACGCACAACTTATGACATAAAGCGTGATTTTCCAAGGGAGAGATGTTACTAAAAGAATTCATTCAATCCCAAATTTATCTATATAGAAAGTCAGAAACGGACAATCCAAGACATAGTGGGATTGCAAGAATAAGCATTAGCATCTTCACTGTCATTCAGTGCATTTCAGTTGACTCATTCATTGTTGAGTATCCCCTTTTGCAGATTCTATGTCAGAAATGAAGATAATTTTTAAAATCCTTTCATTCAGGATGGAGAGAGGTTTACAACAATTCAACAGTTCACTTCACTGAATGTTATGTATGCCTAACTCATACCACTCATTGGCTCCTAAATCTTCAGTGGCTCCCTATTGCTCATAGTATAAGGTTCAACTCTATTGCCTGGCATTCGAGGCCTTCCATCAGTCTAGCTTTCCAGCCTCATCTCATAGCATTCCATTTCACCTACTTGAAAAGCTCCTGCCACCTTCACTAAGGGCTTGGCAACACACCTAGTTAATTAAGCTCAGGTTTAAAATGTCCTGACTTGTGTTTTCCTGCCTTGATCTTTGCTATTTCCCATACCTGAAATGGCCTTTCTCCTCCTTTTAAATCTTAATTTCCTACCCATCCTTTGAATTTTGGTCAAATATCACCTTTCTTCTGTTCATAAAGATCCTTTCTTGAACCTCACATAATTTTGCACCTCTATGATGTGCTTATCATAGCATAAGAGGAGAGATAATATTCTGTATTGTCATCAATGTTCTATTGTCATAAGCCTCTTAATTTATATATTAGCTCCATGAGGAATAGAAAGAGGGGACCCATGGCATATTGTGGTCTGTGAAGAACAGTAAGGGAGCCTATGTGACTGGTCTAGAGAGAGTATGGAGGGAGGGAATGTATAGGTCAAGTAGAGAGATAGGAAAGGGCCAGCCAGGATCAGAGGAGCTTTTAAGTTAGAGCATTTGGTGTTTGAGTCTTAGAACCAGTAGAATTTACTGAGTAAGAGTTTAGAGTGGTCAGACCTTCTCTTTAAGGTAACAGTCTTGGCAGCTATGTGCAAGATGAATTAGTAGGAAGGGACGAAGCAAGAAGACTTAATTAGAAGTATATCACAGTAAAGTGATGGGATTTTGAACTAGGGTAGTGACTATGGGAGAATGGAAGGAAGGGGATGTTGAGAGACAAAAAGATTTGAAAATTGAATGGGACATGTGGATCGAGTAGAAGTAAAGATTGATGGATGACACTGGGTTTGGAAGCATGGAATACTGGAGAGGTGTGTGCGCCCTTGACAGCAGAGAGGTGGGTTTGGAGGAAAAGAGAATCAATTCTGTTGTGGACATGGTGAGTCTGAGCTATCTGTGAGGCATCCTCTCTCAGATGTCCATTAGGCAGTTGGAAAGACTGGCTCAGAACTTGATCGAGAGACTAAGACCAAATAAACAGAACTATTGTTGATCAATGAACCCATGAATCAAAGATTCAATGACTTAAAACCAGAAGGTATCTTAGAGTCTATCTAGGCTCATGTCTCCATTTTGATAGATGAGGACATTTATGCTCAAAAGCATGAAGTGATTTATTCTAGGACACAAAGATGACAGTCAAGATTTGAACCCAAGTCCTGTGACTCCAAATCCACACTCCTTCCATCTACCTTTGAGAGAATAGAGAGAGAAAAAGAGATGAGGACCTATGATTGAGCCTCATTAGAGACTGAGGTAAAAAGAAGATATAGTAGGGAATATATCAGAGATATATGAGATGAAGAGTAGGTGAGAAGGAAGAGTTCTGTGGCAAATGACTTCATTTTTTCCCCCAGGAAAGTAAGTTGATGCCAGATTGTTATTCATTCAGGAGGCAATGGGGATGCATTAAAGTTTTTGAGCTGGGCAGTGATGCTGGGGAAGACTAATCTAATATCTGTATGAGAGAGATTAGAATACGGAATCCCAGGGATCACTAATATGGGGTTAATAACACAGAAGGCACTCATCAAAAATATTTGTTGCTTGATTGATTCCAGCCAAGACTCTCCCATCTAGTGCCAAGAACAACATTGTAATCTCACCCTAAGCATACACTATTTTAATCTTGAGGCCCTTGTGTCAATTTTTTTTAAATAGTCTTCAGGATTTGTAATAATCAGGTTCACTTCAGAAAACACAGCTAAAAATATAGTTACAGAGAGCACAGCTGGGTATAGTTGGAAGCAACAGGATAATAACAATATTTTGTACTGAAATAACAGCTCTTCACAGAAGATCTCAAAGCACTTTGCAAATGAGTATCATTATCTAGATCTTTTTTTAGCATCAGGAAATGGAAATCCCCAAAATGATGGGATTGTCAAGAGCCTGATGCTTCCTGCTGAGTCAATAGTAGGGCCTAGAATAAAATGCAAAAGTATTTGTGAAGTAGAAGAGAGCCCAGGACTGGCTCCACAAGCTTCAAAGTTTCCAAAGACTCCTATACTTTCTATAATAAATACATATATCTTGCTATCAGGTAGTATTTGCATGGAGACCAAATATCCATATGAAAAGTAGTAGGGAAAAAAAGTCTAACAAATGAGGATTATAAAAACACCTATCCCTTGTGATGAAAATCAAACGAGATAATATTTGTAATATATGATGCAAATCTTACAGCACTCTATAAATATTGGGTATTATTAGGTATTTTTTAAAAAATGGGATAAAGGAGAAAACAAGCATTTATTGAACTCTTGTGTTCCAGGTACTATCTCATTTGATCCTCACAATAATCCTGCAGAATAGGTTCAATTATTTTTCCCATTTCACAATTGAAGAAGCTGAGGCAGAGATTGTCACTTAATCTCTGGGTCACATAGTTAAAAAGTTCTAAGACTGGGTTTGAACTCAGGTCTTCCTGACCTCAGCTGCCAGCTCAATGCCTCTAAGTAATCTTAGCCCCTGACAGATGATGAAGCAGACTTTCCTTCTCTGGGTTGACTCTCAGGAGCATTTGGTTGTAGGAAGTTACAGATTGTCAGACTTGATGGTTTTGTTCAATATTTTTGTTTAATTATTTTTCTTTGTTTACAAAGGAAGGTTCACTGGTGGGGGACAAGGAGGAGATGAAATCACAAATATTATTGGCAGTGTCATAACATGTACTGTTAATTGTACAAGGCATTCACAAAACTTTAAAAAACACTGAGAGCAAGGATAGTCAAATTATTGAAAGATATTAAATTTAAAGGGCAGCTAGATGGCAATGGATAGGGCTCCAGGACTAGAGTCTAGAAGACCTTAGTTCAAATGCAGTTAGATGCATACTAGCTGTGTGATCCTGGGCAAGTCATTTAACCTTGTTTGCCTCAGTTTCCTTATATGTAAAATAAGCTGAAGAACGAAATGGCAAACCACTCCAGTATCTTTACCAAGAAAACCCCAAATGGGATCACAAAGACCAAAACAACTAAACAACCACAATACTCATTTTGGTACATCTAATGTATACAATATGCTACTGTTCTCAAGGGTTATTTCTATTAGTCCCACTATAATGAACAGTAAAGATCATTTACATATTAAATTTTTATATGCAAAGGATACTTTTAATTACTTGAAGTTCTCATTAAGTCAGTTAAACATCCCTCTTGAAATGTAATTTACAGTATTCATTTACTTAGCATCTTTTTCTTTTGAGAAAATTTCAAAGACAAAGTTTCACCCAGTCTATTTCCAAATTAGTATGATCATAATTAATGAAGTTTTACTAAATCTATTTATAATAGCTTAAATTATAATGGAACATTTACACTTTAAAAAAGCATTTTCACATCTATTATCTTATTTTAGTTTTCCAACATTTATAGTTCTTATTTGATAAATGATTAAACTGGAGGCCCATAGAACCTGTAATTCTTATATCCCTGAGAGGAATCAGGAGAAGAGGCCAGGTCTATTGACTCAACTAGACTAGAATTTCTTTGAGAAAAAAAAGCTGATTCTCCTGCCTCTGTGTCACCCTAGTATCTACCACAGTGTCATTCATTCATTAATTCCTTCATCAAGCAAATATTAGATGCTTATTGTATTCAGAACTAGGCACTGGGAGATATAGAAAATTCAATTGAGACACCATCCCACAGTCTAATATGGTAATGACACCAACATAGAGAGCTAAAATATGGAATATTATGAGATAAACAAATTAGAGAGATCAAATGATGTTTGGAGAAAAATAGAATTTAAGGTCAACTTTAAAGGATCAGCACTCTTTGCACAGAGGATATGACCAAAAGATGTGTGTTGATATTTATCATCTTCCCTTACTACCCCAAACCCATAACTTTTTTTGTGGAACCAAAATACTTTCACTCTAGTAGGTTTGCAACCACTCAGAGTTGCAACCTAGACTTTTTACTCTCCTTTATTTCTTTTATCCCATCAGAAAATCTCTAAATTTTAGAGTCAATATGACATAAATGAAAGAAAAGTACTTATTAAGCATAATAAATAAGCAGTGACAAAAATAATTTATTATGACTGCAGAAGAAGATAGCAGGAATGGGGCAAGAAGACAGAAGAAGGTATTTTGGCTGGTGAGATGGCCAGAGAGTGAAGTGAATTGTGGCTGTAACCAGTATGAGATATAATGGGCAACTTGTTCATCCTTCATTTTTGAAAAGGGTCAATAACATTACAGGAAATGTCTTGACTAGTTCATGAGATGCATGAGAGTGAGGCAGAGACACACAAAATCATCAGCCTCAGCTTCTCTTCCTGAGTCTTCAAAGTCCAATGGCAAAACAAAAGTCAGGATGACTGGCAGTGGTCCAGGATGTAATGGATGCCCTTGGTGTTTTCAATGCCTGACCAAGCTCTAAGTGCTCCGTAGCACCTGCTTCAGTTGCTTTCATGGCCACTGGAGCAAATCGTCCTCATTCTTCCATTCTGCCAAAAGAAGTCTTCACATGTTTGGGGTAGACATTGCCCTAACTCTCCAACAGGTTTGTGGCCCTCCAGTTATTCTCATATTGGTTTAGCACATCTGCTGAGGTGGTATGGTCTCTGCAAATGCAACTGGAGTAAGAAGAAAACTCAGCATCTATCTGACCCATACCTGAAATGAATCCCCAGAATAACATTCTCAACTAGTGGTAATTCAGCTTCTGCTGGAAAGACGGGAACTCACCACTTCCTGAAGCAGTGTATTCAACTTTGGATAATCCAAATTTTTGGGAAGATTATTCTATTATCAGTTATCCAAGTCTTATTAATTGTACTTCCACAACATCTCTCCCATCTAAACCCTTTCCTCCATCTTAATCCAGATACTCATCTCCTCCTTAACCTGGGTTATTGCCACAACATCCTAAGGGTGCTCCTTCTCTCAAATCTCTTTGTTCTCTAACCGTTCTCCATACAACTGCCAAAGTGATATTCCCAAGACATAGATCTCACCTGTTCTCTCTCCTCTATAATAAACTTCTGTGGCTCTCTGTTACTTGTAAGATGAAATGTAAACAATTGAGTTGCCATTTAAAAGTTTTTCACAATCCAGCTCAAATTTATCTTTTCAGACTGATTTCATATTATTCTCACTCATCTTGTGTTTCTACCAAACTATTCTCCTTGCTCACCCAGATGCACAATATCCCTTCTCCCCACATCTCAGACTGCTTTCTCAAAGATTATCCCCTAAGTCTAGTGAATATCCTCACTTCTCTCACTTTGAATTCCTTCAAAGCATAATTCTATCACTACTTCCTCTAGGAGGCCTTTCCTAATCTCTTCCAGCTACTAATGCCTTTCCCAAAAACATAACTTTGTATTTATTTTACAAGTATTTTGAACTTGGATTTGTCTATGCAGTTTCTCCCTCTCAAGGACAGAGACTGTTTTGTTTCGTTTTGGTCTCTCTCTACCTACTACTTAGCTCAGTGTGTCTGACTTAAGCACATTGTGGGTGCTTAATAAGCCCTTGTTGAGGGGTTAATTGGTTGATTGGTTAATGAGATGCTCTTTCCTTCTGACCTTGAAATGGGAAGGCTGTCTGCCATTTTCAGGAATGGTTTCCATTTCTCTAGGTCATTAAGTGGGAGATGGTTTGGATTTTACCAGAAAAAAAAAAAGACAGTATACATTGCACTTTAGCTTTAAATCCTGTTTCTCCCTTTAACCTTGTAGGACAATGTTGAAAGAACCCTATATTGACAAGACACGTGTTGCTGTGTTTGGAAAGGTGAGTCTATGTTTTCCATAAGGGGCTCACCCCTCTGTTGAAGAGCATTAAATTATTTCATCATTTCAACTTCACTTTGATTTACTCAGAGTGCCTCCAGTTTGATGACCTGTGATTTATTATTATTATTTTGTTTTTAAGAGATAAATTGTTTGCTTAGTTTTTTCTTCTATATCCTCTGGGGAAAAGGGGGGAAAGGAGGATGCCAGTTACTGTTAGGTACCAGCTGCTTCTTTACATTGTACCCATAAATCTACTGTTATTTATGGTCTGATGCCAAAGGGGAAAGAAGAATCAGAAGTTTCCTTGTACCATATATTCTGTGAATAGAGGCAGTGCACCATAATGGATGGAAGGCTGAACTTGGTGTCAGGAAGATCTGACTTCAAACCTTACTTAGTAGTTTTGTAACCCTGGCTAAGTCTATCCTCAAACAACTTCCTAAGACTTGCCTACTAATCAGGGCTAAGCAAACTACCGCCCAAGGGCCAAATCAACTCTCTGTCTGCTCTTGTACTTCCCCTGAGATTTATTTTCATATATAAAACCATTCTTAGCAGCAGATCTACAAAAGCAGACTGGATTTGACCCATGGGTTAATTCATTATTTATTTTTTAGTTGAATTAGTATGCTAGAGGGAATTCCCACACAGAGAGTTTCTCAGGCAGACAAAAAAAATTCTTAAATTGTTCCTAGATTTAAGTATTTTTAATGTGTAATGATTACATTCATTTGTCATTTGACTTGCTTGTTGTGTAGACAGGAGATAGTCCTTAAGAGAACCAAAGAATGGATCTTTTCCAAGCATCAAATCTGAAGAGCTTCTACCTTGTAGGATTATCTCAAATGATTAGATCCTTGACCCTGCTTTCTCTCCCTCCCATCAGTTGTGGGGAAGGGATTGTGGATCATTATAAGATGTCCAGAGAATGGATTACATAGGTTTTACAGAAACAAAACCAATGCAACCAAAATGATAGGGAAAACAGAAACAGGGGTGGGGGGAAGAAATTGCAACAAGTATCTCTGATAAAGGCCTCATTTCTCAAACATTTAGAGAACCCAGTGAAATTTATAAAAATACAAGTCATTCCCTAATTGATAAATGGTCAAAGGATGTAAACAGGAAGTTTTTAGACAAAGAATTTAGTCATATGAAAAATGCTCTAAGTCTCTATTAGAGAAGTGCAAATTAAAACAACTCAGACCTCAAAGCTATCAGAATAGCTAATAAATAACAAAAAAAGGGGAAATGTTAGACGTTGGAAGGAATGTAGGAAAACTGGAGCACTAATGCATTGTTGGTAGAGTTGTGAAATGATCCAACCATTCTGAAGATCAATTTGGAACTGTCCAAAGTGCTATCAAACTATGTATACCTTTGATTCATTAATATCAGTGCTACATTTGTATTGCAAAGACATCCAAAAAAGGGGGGGAAGATCCATTTGTACTAAACTATAGCAGTTCTTTCTGTGATGACTAAGAATTGGAAATCAAAAATATGCCTGCCCACCAATTGAGGAATGGTTAAATAAGCTGTGGTATGTGATTGTATTGGAATATTATTTTGCTATAAGAAATGGCAAGCAGGATGATTTTAGAAAAATCTGAAAAGACTTACATGAACTCATGCATAGTGAAGCAAACAGAACCAGGAAAACATTATACACAGTAACAGCAACATTGTTCAGTGAGGAACTATGAATAACTTAGAAAATTGTATTGCTGAGAATAGCTAAAATAATCCCAAAGAACTAATGATGAAAGCATATCATGCACCTCCAAAGAAAGAATTTTTCACTTTCTTTCATTTTTTTAGTCTTCATGTACAAAATGATTAATGTAGAAATGTTTTACATAATTACACTTGTACAACCTATATCAGTTTGATTACCATAAATGTTTAAAATGTTGGGGCAAAAAATGAAACTGAGTTTCCATATGAAATCCTGATTTGTTGTTAAATGGGGTGAGGTGAAAAGTCGAAAGAATGGGTAGATTAGTACAAAGCATTGTCAGTACTGAGAAGACAACTCAGAGAGCTTGGGTTCAGCAAATTCAGCTTTGAATATGAAGAATAGAAAATTTATTTAGGATGATTTCTTCTGTGTCAGGACTTTGCCTAGTATTTAATGAGAAACAGGAGCACATGAGACAATGAATAGCTCTGAATCCCAAATTAATATAATGTAATCACAGTAACAGGGCCAGCTCCAAACAAAATGATGAAGTAGGCATCTTGGGAATGTTAGCACCCTTCCATTTCTCATGTTCCCATTCTCTTCCTAGTTGCTCAGTATTCTCATGCTTCCTATTGCATTTCCAGAGGGGATTCTTGGGGACTTTTGAGATGGTGAGAAAGTGTTTTATCTTCTCACCCTCTACACCAGAGCTTGCTTTTTTCCCCCTCATCTGCATTTCTACATCAAAACTGATCTATCCTACATCCAATCCCTTTAGGGCCTTCTACAGAAATGAAATGAATCTTGACAAACCAATTTCTAGCTAAGATGGTAATGGATGATAATTCCTCAATATGATGACTTCCAGGTAATGTTGGCATCTCAACAGTAACCTGCAATAACCTTACCCAGAAGAATGAATAATCTGAGAATTTCAGGCTTTCTTATCACCAAACATTGATTGAAAGGGGGGGGAGGAAAAGCAAAAAGGCAAGGAACACCCTAATTATAACTATAAAAGAGGAATCTTGAATGGGAATGAATAGAGAAAAAGGTTTTATGGTAATGTACAGGGAGTGAGTAAAACATAATACTATATATTGAAATTCATTTATTTGAATGTTCATAATAGTTAATCAAATTTAGTTGTATTCATTATCAATACTAAATTTGTAACAAATTGCTATAAAAATGAGGACCTAATCACATCATGTAGGCATATGACTTTTGTATTTATATATTTCGCAGTCTTCCATTCATCTGTCAAAATAACAAACAAGGTATCATTCCCCTCCTTTAAGAGATCCAGTGATTTCCTATTACTTCTATATTAAATATAAACTCCTCTGCGCAATTACTATCTCCCAGACTGATTTCACATTAGTCCTCCTCACCTGTGTCTCCATCTCCTTTCTCCTCCCTTTTATTTCTTAACTGATCTAATTCACTTCCAAATTCAGCTCAAGTATCACTTCCTACAATGATTTTCTCCCAGTTATCCTTCTACCTGGTGACTCCTCCCCACTCCCACAACTCTAAATCCTGTATAAATTTTGTATGTTAATGATATGGAACAAGAACTTTAATGAGTCCACTGCCATAACTTTAATCTACCCATCCTGTTTGCAGCAAAAAAGTTCTGACAACAGACTGAGTAAAGTTCTTATTCCACATCACCTGCACCCTTAGAAGAATGTAAGATAGTTGAAAGCAGGGCCTTTTATTATTTTTTGTATCTTCGGCAATTGGCATGTAGTAGACACTTAATAAATGTGACAGTAAAAACACAAAACTCAAGGCCAAAGGATTGGTAAGAGAATGTTTTTCCTTTTGCTTTTCAAGGCATTTATTATTATAATAATAAAACTATTATCATAACAATAAAGTATAGTATAATTATAATAATGTGCTTGTACTTTAGTTCCCATCATATCCTGAAACTCTTTGAATTACTAACCTGTGGCCATTTACATCTACTCTTTTTCTCTTTCTTCCCTAGGATTATGGTGGGTACCTGAGTACTTACATTCTCTCAACAAAAGGGGAAAACCAAGGTCAAAGTCAAGGTGCAGTCTTCACCTGCGGTTCTGCTCTCTCCCCTATAACAGACTTCAAATACTATGGTAAATAGCCCTTGTTATCAAGAGGGACTGAGTCTCAAGGGATATGATTGATATCTGTGAGCAGCATTGCTTCCCACATACACCCTCAGCTCAAATCCTTGTCTCTCCATCTTCAGTGACTCAGAGTCCCTTACAAAGGCAATTTGTATAATGCCTGGTGGCCCCTTCCTCCTACCTTTCCAGTCTTTACATCTCACTGAGCATTGTAGATGGGTCCTCCTGACTCCAAGGGATTCTAAGTTCAAATCAAGACTCAGAAAACTTAATAGGTGGGCAAGTCACTTGATTTCTGTTTGCCTCAATTTCCTCATTTGAAAAAAATGGAGAGAATAATAGCACCTCCTCCCAGGGTTGTTGTTAGGATCAAATGGAATACTTGTAAGGATTTGGCTCATTGCCTAGCCCCTAGTAGGTGCTATATAAATATTAGCAATGATGATGATGGTTATTATCCTCCTCCTAGTTTCTCTAGCTTTTTCCAAGACTCAACTCCAATCCCACTTTCTGCAGGAGACTTTTCCCAGTCTCCCCCACTCATTGCTAACATAATCCCCCTGAAGTGTCTCTCTCCTAGAATGTGAGTTCCTTTAAGGTCAAGGCTATTTCTTCTTTATTCCCAGGATATTGCCCAATGCCTAGCACAGAGCAGGTGCTTGCTGGCCTTTATTACCAGAAATCACATTTATATTCTGCAGGAGCTGGACTGAAAACAGATTCAAGATCTAATTACTTAAGAGTGAAAAGAAGTGCTCAACCCCAGCTAGAGAACGGAAAGGAGCAAGCCTTTATACCTACATTTTTACTCCCATTGTTCTCCTCCTTCATGGCCCTAGATGTCTGAAGGGTCTGTACTGGATTGAGGGCTTAGATCTTTCTTAGGTATTTTCTGAGGAAGGAAGGAAAAAGTTGAAAAGGAGCTGATTTTTTTGTGGCAGAACATGAGGTATCCGAGTGGTACAAGTGTAGCCTTTTTCTTTCTCTCCCCATGCTTTGCAAAACAATGTTCAATCCTCAATTTTACTTATGCCTTTATGAACCATTTCCCAAGATGGAATTAACTATGTGTGAAGTATTGGTTTAAATCTAATTTCTTCCATACTGCTGTCCAATTTTCTCAGAAATTTTTGTCAAATAGTATGTTCACATCCCACTAACAACACAGATTGTTTCTTGAACCCAGAGTATATTTCCTTATCACCTCTACCTTTTAGTATGATCCCTAGTTTTTTTCAAAGTTTTGCTCGGGTACCACCTTATAAATAAGATCTTTCCTATCCTCATAACCACTCCCTCAAAAAAATTACCTATATTTATTTTATATTTCCTGGTGCCTGTCACGTAAAAAACTTGATCTAGTTAATAAGACAGGGTCTGAAAACACAATAGCTGAGTTTTTCTATTCAAAAGTTTACCTTCCATTATAGATTTAACTTAAATCTTCAGTAAAACCAGGATTTCAGAATCCATACAAGTTCTGATACTAGGGTTGGATCTTCTAGATACTGGAAGGTTCACTTAAAAACACTTTTATTTTAATCTTGTAGAAATGTTTTTAAATATATGCATTCATTTCCCTATCTTTGTAGAAGAGAGAATTGACTTTTAACTTGATGATTAAGGAACTAGAAGTGCCTAGGGAAATCATCATTCTAAACATGAATTTTCAGTTGTACAAAATTTTGGATTCAGCTAGAGATGACAGAGGAAAGAAATGGAGTTGCATGTGTCTTAAGCCTCATGAACCTCTTCTGGCAATGACTTATTTAATCTTTATTTGATTCTTTTCCCTTGTGAATAATTTCATTTAACATTCATTTATTAAATACTACATGCAAAGTTCTGTGCTAAACCTTAGAGATAAAAAGTAGTATTTTCTCAGCTCTTAAGAAAGTCACATATTCTAATGGAAGGACACAAGTAGATTTTATAGGAGATAATTTGAGGAAGAACACTAGTAATTGAAGGGATCACAAAAGTCTTTGGGGATTAATTCAGAAATCACATTAATATGGGCTCAAGAAACCAAGATTTTACTATGAAAAAAAAATCTAAAGTACACATTTTAAAATACCATAGTAATTTGCTTTATTCAAGAAAAAAGTCTACTAGATCAAGGTGAAGATCTGTTTTGTGAATGGAAATAGGCAGAGTATCTGCTTTCCAAGCAAAGGCATAGGTAGCTAATATTTTCCTCTTTTCCCCCCAAGCTTCTGCATTTTCTGAAAGATACTTGGGCCTCCTTGGAATTGACAACAGAGCATATGAGGTATGTTTGAACAGGGTGACCCTCAACAACTGCCCAGACTGGGAGATTTCCCTTCAGTACATACAGAAAGCATCATCTTTGTGTCCCTCCAACATCTCACCACTAATTGCCTAGGATCCCCCATTTTTTTCTTTCACATACCCAATGACCTTATCGCCTCTCCCATGAACTTTTGCATTTGAAGTCCCCCATTGTGAAATAAAAACTAAATTTGTCTCTTACTAAAGGAAACCCAAAAAGGCTTTAAAGAAATATGTTCTCTTTTCTTTGCCAAGTGGTGGAAGAGAAGAAGAATATGGAATATTGCATATGCTTTTAGGCACAGTTGATGCACTGGTTTTGCTGAAATATTTTTCTCTTTAAGTTTTGTTATAAATAATAGTTCTCTGAATAAGGGAACAGGAGGGATATATTTGAAAATGAAGGGGATGTAAAAGCATAGGAGAGAGAATTTTTTTTAGAAAAGTAAAATAAAAAGGTCCTGCTGATATCACTAGGCAAATAAGCCTGGCACAGGGATCCATTGCAAGTTAGTCCCCTAAAATCATATTACTTAACTGTCTCTCCAATACTATTACATTTATATGAAAATCTATTTCCTGCTTCTTTGGCTAGTACCTAGTGAAGTATCTGTGAGTTGCAATGAGAGGTGGGGGTACACAGTGGAATATCCCCCAGGTTAGGAATCAGGAGAGCTGGGTCCCAGCCCCATCTCTTATAGGCCATATGATCTTAGACAAGATCCTCATGAATCTCAGTGTCATGCTATCCCTCCCAGGCTGCTGTGAGGCTCAGTGGAAGAGTACTAGACTAAAGTCAAAAAAACCCAGATTAAAATCACAGCCCTACCAGTTTATTTACTTGTGTCACCTTGGGCAAATCCTCTAAGCTTTCTGTTCCCAACATCCCATATCTATACAATCACAGAGTTGGACTATATGATCAATACTTTCAGTTCTGAAATAGCTAGTAGCCTATTTTCTTAAACTATCTTTGGGTTAAAGATACCACAGGGGCAAAAGTGTGGCCTGAATGATTGACTCCACCTCTCACACATGGAACCAGCTAGTGTTCATTGGCTGAAATACTGGCACTTTGTAGTAAGGAAGAAGAACTTTTTTTTATTATTATTATTCTTTTTTGATCTGGTGAGCAAAGGCAAGAATTAACAAAGAGAAGCTCTGACTCATGGGATTACTCCACCTTTCACCCCCAGCTTGCAGAGCTGCTGCCTGTTTCTGAGGGTCTTCCCCTCTCAGATTAATTAATTAATTAATTAATTAATTTAGATTTTAGGAGGACTAGGTGAAAGAGGAGATTCTTTGCCTCAATAGCTACCTAGCCTTAATCAGTGAATGGGTTAAACTGAGACCTTGAAGGCTTTAGTTTAAAAAAGCCAAGGTCTCCCAGAGCCATCTCCTGATCTATATCTGGCCACTTGAACCAGATGACTCTGGAGGGGAAAGTGAGGCAGGTGACCTTGCACAGCCCTCCCTCACTTCAATCCAATTCACTTGCATGTCATGGTATCACCACCTCTGGAAGAAATGGCACTCTTCCAGAACAAAAGGCAAAAACAACAGCAAGGAGGTCTAAAAGTCTAAGTGAAGTTTTAAGCTTTAATAGCATAAAGACTTTGAAGACATCCTGTATATGCATTTAAAAAAAACACTTTATTTCTTGTGCTAAAAACTACTAACTCACACCTTTGGTCTGTGCCTCCTTCCAGATGACTAGATTAGCCCATCGGGTGTCATCCCTGGAAGAACAGCAGTTCTTGATCATCCACGCAACTGCTGATGGTAAGTGACCTAAGCAATGATTGGACATTTACCTGGGAATAAGTTCCATTTTAATTGTGATTATGGCTTCTGACACACACTTCTTTTCCCCCCCTGCAGAAAAAATCCATTTCCAGCATACAGCAGAGCTCATTGCACATCTAATTAGAGGAAAGGCTAATTACAGCTTGCAGGTATGGTATATGTGAGCAGACCTGTTTTCTCATTTAGAAAACATAATTGTGTTATTGCACCCCAACTGGGCTCATTCTCCTTCCTCCCTCCATTCGTGCTGGGCTAACTGGGTCCCCAGAGGGCAGCTAACTATTTCTTCCCTTGGCATCCCAGGGATAGCCCTGAAGGGTGGAGGACTCTATTACTATCATTCATGAGCCCCCAGCAAGTATGTTCCCCCTTGATTACAGCCAGTCAGATTCAATTACCTTTAGAAAGGGTATTTTCTGAGATGGCATAGTCAAAACAGCCAGAACAAAAATGCTACCTCTCACACACATACAAGGTCACTGCGGAGAATGAAACTAAATATGGAAGGCCAAAGGGTGTAACTCAAGCCCTTGGGTATTAGAAGTCCTCCTTTACCTTTGTGAGTCCTCATGAAGATCCCCTCCTCTGGTTTCATTGTGCTCCAGACTGCCATGAGCCAATGATGCTCTAAGGATGTTGCTACTATCCCAAGTAAGAAGTCCAAAACTACTGACTCTTGTAAGGTCGAGGGAGAGGAGTCAGCAGCTCTTCCCCAATACAAAGTGATTCCTTCTAGAGCACTCATCTGTTGCACCTGGAGACTGATCTGTTTTCAGAATGCCACATTGCAATAGGTGTAACTTTTTCCCTTCAATCAACCACACAACCATTCCTATGGGGCGTCATTTGCTTTCACTGATTGATTGGTTGAAGTGTGGGGCATCCCTGGTAGAATATTATGTGCAGAAAACATGGATTTTTACATAGCAAGTCTCATTTCTACAAAGCACAACTGTGTTTGTGAATGCAGTTCTGTCACAAAGTTGAAAAGAACCTTAGAAGTCACCTAATTCATTCCCTTCATTTTACAGAAAAGGGACCTGAGCCCCAGAGTTTAATGACTGGTCCAAAGTAGTAAGCTCCAAAGGCAGAATCTCACGCCAAGCCCATTGCTTCTCTGTGCTGTGTTAAATGCATGCAGCTCAGATAGGGTGGGCAAACAGACTGAATAATCAACCCAAGGGCTGCATTAGCAACCACAGAATCTCAAACTTGGAAGGAACTTCAGTCATGAAATCCAATACATATTTGAACAGAAATATCTTCTACAACATCCCTAACAAGTAGCTCTCCAGCCTCTGCTTGAAGGCAGCTAGTGAGGAGTAATTGACTAACCCCCCCACCACCACTTCAACCCATCCCCTTTTTGGACAGCTCCAATTCTGTGGAGTTTATAGAAAGATTTAGCTTCAGGGAGCAACACTTCCTAAGGCAGACTTTCCTGGTTCCCTCAGTTCTCAGCACTCTCCCCAACAACCACAATAAAATAAAGTAAAACAACTTATCTTGTATTTATTTCCCAGCTTGTATGTCCCTAGAATGCCAGAGGGCAGAGACTGTTTAGTCTTTGTCTATGTACATTATCAGCACCTAAGATAGTGCTTTTCATATGGTAGGTGCTTCTTACATGCTTAATGATGTGAATTAGTAGACATTGCCTTTCTGTTTATGGTAGAGGAGAGGGGGCAGGCACCTAATGAATCATGAAGGAAGGCTTCCTGTACCACTGACCCCATAATGAACAAAGTAGATCAGTATCAAAATAACTATTCTATGCAGCAGGTAGGGACGATTGGAACTTTGTTTTAGTAAGCGTGCTGGATAAACCTACACTCACGTATATCAAATTTGATAAGAATTTGATAAAAAACAGTTTATCAAATATAGAGCAAAGGGAGGAAGAGTTGGGGTCTGGCAAACTAGGATTTCAGACTAGGAGCAGTAAGCCAATAAACATTTATAAAAAGATCTATCATATGCTAAGCATTAGGTTATAAAAAAGACTCAAAAAACCGTGAGGAGCTCAGCCTAATGGGGAGACAACAACCAAATGGATTATAGATACAAAATAAATGGAGCTAATTCAAAGAGGGAAGGCATTCAAATTAAGAGGCATTGGGAAATGCTTCCTGTAGAAGAAGGAATTTTAATTGAGACTTAAAGAAAGCCAGGATATGACTACACAGAGAGGGAGAACATAGGATTCAGCCAGAGAAAATGTCTTGTTCATGGAACAGCCAGGAGGATCCTGTCACTAGTTTGAACAATACATGGTGGGGAATAAGATTTAAGAAGACTGGAAAGGTAAGAGGGGACTGGCTTATGAAGGGCTTTGAATGCTAAACAGAAGATTTTGTATTTGATGTGGAGGCAATAGGGAGCCATTAGAATTTATTGAACACACATGCCTATTGGGTGTTTTGGAATCAAAACCTTTTACTTTACCTTAACCTTCTTTCCTGACCTCTAGTTTCACATGTTCATTTGTCTGCTGGACCTTTTCACCAAGGTGTTCTGCCAAGCTATTGAATTCTGTATCCACATCCTAATCCAAGATTATCTTCCCCCCACCTCTCACTGCTGCAAATTTTAAGAAAAAACAACCTTGCCCTTTTTTATAAAGGACTAGCTCAGTCCTCCAGATTATCATATTTATTTCTTCCCTTACTTTACATGTCCATTCTGTTGCCATTTCCTGTTAAGTATCCAACTAGAACATTTCTCTTCTCTAGTTGCTTCTCCACTCACTTTACCTCCATGTTACCACCTTTTGCCTGCACACTTATAATCACTTGCCTAAAAAAAAAATCCTCTGCATCACCTGCAAAATCTTTAGTGGCTTCATTTTGCCTACAAACTACAACATACGCTTATAGCTCTGGCTCTTTCCAATTTATGTTCAGTCTGTGTTTCCAGACTTATCTCATGCTATTCTTTTTCATATATTCTTCATTCCAGCCAAACAGAACTTATCATGATCTTCTATTTCCCCTCCCCCTTTCTTATCTCTGGGCCATTGCTCATATCATCATCCATACTTATTTATCATACTCTTCTGCCACTATCACCCTCCATTAAACTGGAACATATCTCTCCCTCCTCTCATTTTTCCACAGCATTTTTGGACCATTCCTTGAGGTTATTTATTAACTATTTAATATTTGTTTTTGTATCCTCAGAACTAGGTGAGTGTCTGACACGTAGTGGATACTTAATAAATTCTTGTTGATGGCTGTCTTAAAATATATATATGTATAATGAAGGACTGGCCAATAAGGGCCCCGTCCTTAGGAATACATTTAGTATTATCTACCTAGTGCATAACCAGGCTTAGTGAGCCTGCTTCTAGAAAATGCAAGTATCTTAGCTGATGACTACTTAGTGATGAAAAGACCTTTAATTGGCTGGTGAGTCAGAATGGATTAGCCAGCCATATAAATGCTTTAAAAGGCTTCAATAAATGACATCACTTTCTCTATCCTGGTAGCTTTCCAGTAAAAAGGAAAAAGAAATTCTATGAGTCTCCAAGTCATATGAGTCTCATGTTAGTATAGGTGGAGAGATAGATGAGGGAACCACAGCAGCACCTGCTACTACACTTCCTCTGCTAAGCCACAGTATGACTGGGAACACATGGTACCACTTCTGTTGAATATATTCTTTCTGGATCTTAGGCAAATGTGTATCAGACATAGAAATGGAACAGGCCAGGGTACTGCACTATCTTGTATTCAAGGCAAGTAGTGATCCAGGTGGGAAGGGATAGTAGTAGTAGCAGCAGCAGATGTTCTGCAGCTGTCTTATCTTCTCCCTCAGGCCACCATAAGATCACAAAACTTCCCATGCCTGGAAGTTTATAGCATTTCTTCTTCTTCCTCACTAAAAAAGCAGCCATGGAGAGAGCTTTCTTTTGGTCAAACCTTTTGTATGTACACTCAATCCAATCTCAGCAGTCAATTTAAGGTCTTCCATTACCATACAATAAACCAAAAAAGATAAGATAGCTGCCCATGCTCTGAATCAGAAAAAGGAAGGGCCCCTTCCAACACTCTTTTCTAAAAACAGACTCAACAAGCTTCCATGTGGATGGGCATACTGCATTGGCCCAAAAAAAACTAGTCTCTCCATTATCTGTGTTATGTCATATACATTATCTGTGTTATGTCATATACACATATGTGTGTATAAAGATATTAGGTATGTGTATACCAGGGCAAGATCTATCATTTCATTTTATTTTTATTATCTCCAGTATCTATCATGTGTTGGTGGGAGGGCTTAACAAATATTTGATGAGTTGGATTGAATTTCTGTAAATCTAAATGAAACAATGCAGCTGATGGGCCACTAGATTTGGAATTTGGTTTAAATCCTTAATAATTTGAATCACTTATTATGTAGCCTTGGAAAGTCCCTTTACATCCACTGGATTTAAGTTCATTCATTTTTAGAATGAAGGAGTTGGACTGGATTAGCTTTCAGGACTAAATCCTATCATCTTTACAACTAATAAGGTTTTGCTTTGGATTTTTAAGTTTTTGGTTATGGTTAGTTTTCTTTTAGCAGTGATATTCACTAGACAAATAATGACTAAGGACAGTTAGTCCTTACTAGGCAGCCTTAATATACTAAAAAAAAATGAGAAATTGGTTGGGATTTACTCTTGACTCCCAGGATTAGACTCTGGTTTAAAATCATTTCTTAAATTCATCAAGAACTAAGGGCTCACAACACAGCATTTTAACGCTTTCTGTGAATATTTCCATGCATTTTGTTTTCCTTCTTAGGTTGTTTTTTTTCTTCTCTTTCTAGATCTGATATTTCTTGTGCAGTAAGATAATTGTATAGATATGTGTACATATATTGGATTTGTCATATAATTTATCATATTTAGCATGTATTAGATTACCTGTCACCTAGGGGTGGGGGGTGGGGAGAAGGAGGGGAAAAGCTTGGAAAAAAAAGTTTTTTGCAAAGGTCAATGTAGAAAAATCACTCATATGTTTTGTAAATAAAAAGCTTTTAATTAAAAAAAAAAAAGAACTAAGGGCTCTACTACTTACATCTAGGAGATCTTGGATACCAACTTCCTCTTGGTCATATCCTTTCCTTTCTGGCCCAGAGAGAATTCTTCTTGGCAAAGGATACAGATGCTGAGGACTTTAGAAGCTTTATCTTCTCACCATTGTCATGACACCATCCATGCCCAACCAGCAATTCTTAATATTCATCTTTCCCCACCCGTAGCTTTTTTTTTCTTAATCTTTTTTTTTTGGTACTTTTTCTTGACCAACCTCAGCAAACTCTGACTATTAGCATTTCTGACACCATTTTTTTCATATGCTTTTTTATATTCCACATCTCTTACCTGACTTTGTTTCCATCTTCAATTGAGTCATCATTAAATGGTGGATTAGAAGTCACATAATTTGGTCTTTATCCCAGTTCTCACTACATCCTTAGATAAGTCACCTTACCTCAGTGGAACAGAGTTTTGTATTCTGTAAAACGAAAGAAAAGTCAACCAGGTTATCTTTAATGTGCCTGACAATTCCAGATTCCATGCTTTTGTACCAAATATAAAATGAAGAATAATCATTTCATTCAACATCGTTCAAGAACTGTATGATTTCAACTGAATCATAGTAGACAGAACCACTCTCAGAGCAACAATGTGGAAAAGTGGAAAGAGTTGAAAGATAACATACTTTAAGTTCTGATTTGGGAATTTATTTATTAGCTGTATGATCTCATAAAATTCAGAATCATTCTTTGAATCTCACTTTCTTTATCTATAAAATAGAAGTCAGAATAATTGTATTATGTTACTTATATTACTTCCTAAAGTTTTAAGGAAACATGGCCTCTATTAAATAGAAATAGGGACTAGACATGGAATGACACTTGCCCAGTTAAGTCCTACCTGAGAAAATATCTACCGGTGCAAATCAACACCAACTTTCAATTTACAGTCTTGCAGAGTTGCCAGAGTTATTTGGTTAAATGAGAATTATTTCATTTAATAAGTATTATTGATTGATCATAGATCTATAATTGGAGAGGACCTCCGAGGCCAATTGATTAAATTCCTTCAATTTATAGATGAGGAAACTGAGGCTCAAAGAGATTAAGTTCAAGGTCATCTGGATAGTGTTAGAGGTGGGATTTTAATCCAAACCCTCCACAGAAAGCTCATCTGAGCTAGGAAGGCTTCATGGAGGAAGTGGGTCTTTCATTTACATTCTAATACTAATAATGACAATAGTAGCTAGCATCTGTATAGTTCTTTAAGTTTTGACAAGCATTTTACAAATGTCTCATTTTATCCTTAAGGCAGTCATAAAGGAAGTAAGTTTCTGAAGCTGGGGAATCTTCCTGTTGTCAGGTCTGGCATTCTATCCACAGCACCAAGTACACCCTCCTTTGTTGCCCCTTCAGGAAATGATGAGTTTTTGTTTGTTTGTTTTTACTGTAATTGTGCCTAACACTCTCTCCCTGCCTCCCCTTACAGATCTACCCAGATGAGAGCCATTACTTTCACAGCTCCTCCCTGGAGCAACACCTGTATCAATCCATCATCAACTTCTTTGTGGAGTGTTTCAGGATTCAGGACAAACTGCCCACAGTCACAATGAAAGAGGAAGAGGAGGAGGACTAACTGTGCATCCCCATCAAGCACAAAAATGGTTCTTTCTATCTAACAATATGCAACTGAAAAGTGTTCTCTCCCCACCCCTCCCCTTGCCATTCCCCCAGGGGAGGAGCTGGGGAAAGAAATGTTATGTTAGCATGTGTGTCACAGAACTGAAGGCAGCCTTCCTGCTCTGTCTCAGCAGCAAGCTCCTTCCCAGGAAGAGGGACATCCCGCATGACGGGTCCAACCTAGACTACTGTCTGCAACGAATATTACTTCAAGGCGTCATCACTTTCTCTTGGCCACAGAGTGACTGCTGGATTAAGTGCCCCCCCCCCAATCCCCTCTACCGCAAGGAAGAATGCTTATGGATCAATGGTAATAAATGCCCGCCTTGAGGACATAGAGATCACTGGCCAGATCCCTGGCCCTTTAAACCCAAGCTATCCAACAGTAGCATTGAAGCCCACCTCCTGCATTAGAGCGCCCTTGTCAGCAGCATCACATTGTGTCCGATGAAACTGTCATGGAAATTAAAAAAAAAAAACCAACAAAGATTATAGCACAATTATTTTAAGGGTATTTTAAAGATTCGTATACTTGCTTGCTCCTTCCCATGATTAGAAGATTCAGTGTTACTCCCAGGCTGCTTTGAAGAAGACAGACTCTGGACTGTAAAAAAGTATAGTTATGCTAATGTTTAACCTTATGTAATTAATTAGTATTTTTATATAGTTTTTATCTGAAGCTCTGTTGTCATGGAATTCCTTGGCTTTGCTTTGTTTCCTCCCTGTCCATCTGCAGGCTTTCCCCTTGTTTGGATAAGGAAACACCTAAACTAACTACTTTTGTCTTTAAGGTCATGAGTCAGACACATTGTGAAGCCATTTCAGAAAACTGAGGGACGGAAGGTACCCCGAGCACGTTCATTTGCAAGAGGCTGCTTTCCCCCAGAGCTTGATTTGGGTTTGGGTTTAGATTTGCCGCTGTCCATCTCCATTCCATTCCAGAAACTTAAACTGTTAAGAACCATTTCTCCCTAAGTGGTCTCGTCTGTCAGTATTACATTTGGTAAAAATGACAGGGCTTTGATTCCATCTTCTCCAGTCTTATTAAGGATGCTCAAATCACAGTAACCCTTGTAGAAGAAAAACCTGAAGAGAAAAAAGATCTATGTGCATAAGAACGTGTCAGAATTGGACTTCATTTCCTGGGAATTGTTCCATTGCCCTCCCCTTTGAGTGATAAGGTTGATGTTGCTTTCTACGTTAGCCTTGTAAGATATACTCTGACCAAATGTACAGCCAATATTCATAGTGTATATTTCATTTTGTTGTATATAAAGGAATGTATGTCAGTCATTCGTGGAGTCTCCCTGCCCTCCTCCCTCAGCCCCCAGCGATATTAATCTTGTGTTCAGCGTGCATGCTAACACTCTTTGGCTGATCTGAACTCTTTAGAAATGCTAGTTGGAAATATATCAATTACTGTCATTTCCTTTCTCATGTGTTGACAGCCTGAATGTCAGTACCAATTTCTTCGGCTTGCAGTTGTCCTGTGGGTGACCTCGGCATCTGACAGCAGTGAAGACATATCCAGGATGCTTTTCGGTGGTTGGGGATGTCGGTTTCACCTTTAAGCTTTGCCTGTCAGTTGTAGTTAGGTCAACTTGGAAGACCTTCATGGGATTTTCTGTTTGTTTTTTATTTTGGTTTTTGTTTTTAAGCAAAGGAAGGTGACGCATACACCGCCATTTTGCGAAGAGAGAACCCACTGACAAACAGGACCAATCAGAATGCTATGTGTTCATGCTTTTGCTACTCCAATGGGCTTGACTGTCAGCAAAGCCAACCTGATCTGGAAGGGGAACCCGATTCTGGCCATGAGATGTGGTAGGAGGGAAGTTAGGACGTGGCATGGTAGCGTTTGTTCATCCATGGAATAAAACATTATTTTACCACTCGGATTGCTATTTTCTTGCTTACCACCATTATCTTGGCTTGGGGAAAGGTTGAACGTTTCAAGGGACTTCTTAAAATGATTATTAAAACACAAGTTGTTGTAGTGTGATAGAAAACCTGGAGATTTGGAGTCAGAAGCCCCAAGTTCAAGTCCTATCTCAAACCATATAACCTTGGGTTAGTCTTTCCTGGACCATAAGTGACTTAGACTAGATGACTAGTGACAGCCAAATTATTGCACCTAGAGCACAAATTTTATTCCAAAAGTCCTAATGGGCTTTAGTATTGATTAAACTGATACCTGAGCATTTGTTTCAAGTAGGATTAGGACAGCACACATCTTATGTATACTTTTTTTTTCCCCTAAGGCAATCGGGGTTAAATGACTTGCTCAGGATCACACAGTTAATATGGGTTGTGTGTGAGGCTGGATCCTGACTTCAGAGTTGGTGCTCTATCCACTGTGCCACCTATCTGTCCCTATTATATTTATTCAAACACTCCTTTCCCCATGAGCATAGTATCACCAGTCCTCTATCTCTGCTAAAGCAAAACAATAACACAGATTTAACATTTACAAAGCTTTCATATAGATTACCTCAGTAGAGCCCCACAAAAACCCTATGGGGTAAGCACAATAGATCTTAACCCAATTTACAGATAAAGAAAATGAGGCTCTGAGACGTTAAGTGTTTTGCCCCTAATGATATGGCTAATGTGTCAGATTCAGAATTTGTTCCTAGTTCTTTCCAACTGTAAATTCAGCATCCTCCAAAATAGTTCTCCAAGAAAAAATAGGTTTAAGCTGCAGCATGGGGAGTTCAAAGTAGAACCAAATATAAAGACCTTCCCAACACTGAGGATGAAATTCTTTGCCAAAGGAGACTATATAAACTCTCAATTCAATAACAATTTATTAAATGCTTACCCAATGTACTAACCATCACAGTGGAGATAAAGTGAGACAATAACCAATGAGGGATTAAATCTAGCCTCAGTTTCTTGATCTCCAAAAACTTATACTATATACTTCATAAGTTGTTATGAAAAAAATTTCTGGTAACTAAGTTATGGATTTTTAAATATTCTATAATGAATTCCATAAACATTTGTAGAATTGCCTCCTTTGTGTAACTCTCAGTTCCACGTGCTAGAGACAGAAGGATAAAATGAAACACAGTTCCTGTCCTCAGCAATTTTCAGTTTATTAGATAATTGCTTATATTTATGGCTCACATTCATTATTTCATTTGAACATTACAATAAGGGAAACTGAGGCTAGAGAGATTTAACTCCCTTAGCCAAACAAAAAACAGGTAGCAATATGGTGGGATTGGTTCTCAAATCCAAGTCTCCCAATTTTGTCCATTATATCTTGCTTTATGTCATAGTGACTTTCCGTGATATAGGAACACCTTTGCTAACTTGTGCCAAGTAGAATTTTCTTGATTGTTTTCAAGGAGAGAACAATTTCCCTACATCTTCCCACCATGGCTTTTTGTATTTTTCAAGTTATTTAATAAATGAGTTGGGAAATGGTAGACTAATACTACCAACAAAAAATGGATTGTTTAGCCTCCAAAAAACAGTTAAAATGGAAGAAGGTATCCATGAACCCATCAGAACCTAGAAGAATTAACTGCTTGGCAAAGGAAGACTAGATCTCTCTCTTTTGGTCCCCAAGGTAGGCATTGGTGCCAGGCTCCACCTTTCATATACACTTTTTCCTCTGCCAGGAGAAGCTTCTAAGGTCCCAGCTTTAGGAACACTTGTAGACCTTTTTACTCACCCTATGACCTGAGATTAACTACATTTTGAAACAGAGGAATGAGGTCAGCATCATGAAAGAAGAGAATCCACTTCCTGATTCTATTCCTTTGCACACACCATCCTCCATGTCTAGAATATATCCCCTCCCCTCCTTTCAGAATGCCTACTGCCTTCCTTCAAAATAGAGTTCAAGTGTCAACCTTCTTCATGAAGTCTTTCCTGATCTTTCTTGATCCTTTTTGTCTTTCTCTCTTGCTCCCACCATTTATTAATACTCTCCTTCTTGAAATGATGTGGAACAGTAGTCCACACTTACTAATTTGGGTATATATCGTATCCCTCCAATAAAAGGTAAGCTTCTTGAGGATAGGGGTTGTTTTCATTTGGTCTTTGTACCCCAAGTTCTTAGAATGGTTCTTTGCACATATGGGCACTTGACAATAAGAGCTAGAGTTCATATAGCATTTTAAGATTTTCAAGTCTTTACATATCATCTCTTTTGTGCCTTAAAGCAACTCTGGAAGGAAGGTGCTGTTATTGGTCCCATTTTTCATGTGAGATATATGTAAAAAAATTAAGTTACTTTCACAAGGTCTCACACAACTAGTAGGTATCTGAAGCAAAATTCTAACTCAGATCTTCCTGACTTCAATTCTAGTAAATGATTCTCATTGGAAGTTTAGATATAGAAAAAGAGTGACCAAGTTGTTATGGCCATAAGCTTCAGCAGCTGTTTATAACTTTACCCTGAGAATGGTGTCACTTCAGGCAGCTGAGGTTCTGAGCTACAGCAGTCACAGACAGCACTCTGGTTTGTCACTGCACCATAAAGCACCAGTGCTGAGCTTACCCTCTTTCCAATTCAACAAACAATAAGTGACCACTGTGTGCTACATATGGGGCTAAGTAAATACACAGACAAAAATTAAATAGTTTCTCTATTCAAGTCAAATATTCTATTCAGATACTGAAGGTAAGCAGCCCAGTGAACAGAGCAGTGCATCTGAAGGCAGGAAGATCTGAGGTCAAATCCAGCCTCAGACATTTATTTCCCTAGCCATGTAACCCTCCAGAAATCACTTAACCTTTATGCCTCAGTTTCCTTTTCTATATAATATGGATAAAAATAGCACCTACCTCCCAGAGTTTTTGTGAGGACAAAACAAAGTAATATATATATATATATATATATATATATATTTTTGCTTTTTGCTGAGGCAATTGAGGTTAAGTGACTTGCCCAGGGTCACACAGCTAGGGAATGTTAAGTGTCTGAGACTAGATTTGAACTCAGGTCCTCCTGACTTCAGGGCGGTGCTCTATCCACTGCGCCACCTAGCTGCCCCATAAAGTAATATTTTTAAAGCATTTGCTGACCTTAGAGCACTATATAAATGCCCTTATTGTCATCAGCATCAACATTACTCTTCAAAACTAAGGGGAAATTATTTTTAATCATTTTTATTTATGATAATATTTATCAGTATTACTCTCTATCAAGGTAATTAGAAACACATATAGTTCTGAATACTCCTTCATCCCCAAGGATATTCCTATTCCAAAGAGACAGTAGATTAGAGTAACCATACAGGGTGATCTGTATATTTACAGTTTGGATTATGAACAGATAAGAATCCCTTAATGTGCTCACTCCAGTCTGAACAGGCTTCATATAAGTGTTCTAAGCACTATCTCTACTATCTAGCTGCTGTCTGGAGTTCCAGGGTCTATTTATGGGAACAGACAAAGACTGATCATATAGGCAAATTAACAGAAACATCCTTATGTCCGTATTAATATAAGCTAATGCACATCTATGCATTAGAAATATCAAGGAACCAATCTGGTTATAGCTATTGTATAGGCCCAATTTTCTTAGGTTCCATAGTGCTGATATACTTGATCTATATCAACTGGAATGGTCAGGATCTGGTAGAGTGAGGATATGCTAGTCCTTTTCCCCCTTGACTTTGAGTTGCTTTTCCAATCATAGAGATGGGGTTGCACTGATCTATTCCTGAGCCTTTACCAGTCTTCCTTCATAACCAAATGTGTACATTTGCAAATTGTAACAGTCAGTGATACAGTCTGAGATTATGTATCAGAGAAGAATCATCAGATCCAATCAGATATTGAATCTAAGACTTGGGATCAAATTCATGGCCTAGGCTTTCACCGCACAGTAATCAGCCGACTTAACCAACCACCTGCCACCTAATAATACTTTATGAAGATATAGCATCAGCCACCATTTCCTGAAAATTTTCAAACTGCCTAGCCCTCTCTTGGACAGGATAGTGTTAAGCTATGAAGCAGTCGATGAATGAACAGCTGTAGCTTAGAGAGGAAGCCCTGGTCATCATTACCATTTTAATTAAAATTCTTGCTTGCCTGCAGCCTAATTTCTTTTAGAAATGGCCTGTTTTCTTCTTCACACTGAGCCATTGAGCCTAGACTAATTTCAACACCTGGCCTAAGCAGCTCTCACATGCTACCTGCCACAAGAATTCTGGGAGCCCTGTGATGTACCACCTGACCCTAAAAAGTTGCTTATGAAGGAGTGATTTGTTTTTGTTTGTTTGTTTGTTTCAGGTTTATAACATAGGCTTCTGTTCCATTGCAATAAGGCATCAAACCAAGAATCAAAAGAGATGCTATTAGGCTGAAAGATAGAAAAATCAAAACTAATGAGCTTCCCCTGTAAACCAGAGTACAATTACTGTCAGGAGAAAGAAGCAGCAATATATTAGAAGCTCTTACAAATCGATAAGGAGAATAAGATCAGCTCAAGCAATAGATGAGAGCCTCTATTAAAGAATCATAATGCTGCAGTATGTTGGCAGAGTTCTTTATATTTTTTAAAATGTATTCACATTTAGTTTAAGTCTCCCAATACTCCTAGGAAGAGGATTATGTTGGGAATTATTGTTCCATTATATAGATGAAAAAATTGAGTCAGATTATGATTTGTCCAAAGTCATGAAGTTAGGTAGTGGTAAGCAAAACTATAGACTAGATCTCCTGACTACCAAGTCAGGATTCATTCTATTGTAAGCTTCATATATAGCAAAGTCCATCAACTCTTGTGGTATTTGGTTGCATTCCCCAAAATGATAATAGATCTATACCAGCAATAATGATTAGCATTTATATAGCGTTTTAAGGTTTGAAAATGTTTTACAGACATTATCTGATTTTATCTTCACAACACCTCTGGGAGATAGGAATTATTATTTGTATCACTTCCCATTTTCAGATAAAGGCAGAAAGAAGCCACAGATCTGTTAAGTGTCTGAGGCTGGATTTGAATTCAGGTCTTCATGGTTCAAGGCTCACCACCCTATCCCACCACTCTGCCCAAGCAGCATTCAGTAGACTGCATTTGTGTACTCTACTTTAAGATCTTTCCTACCTGTGAGGTAGATCCCTAACTTGGAGATAAGGAACCAAAAGTTTAGCAGGTAAGTAGTTGATGATTAACAAGTATTTATTTCCAAGTTAGCAAGGTCATATCCTTCGTCCAACTTCAAGTCCAATATTCTTCCTCCCATGCCACACTGACAGGCCACAGAGAGCCTTAAGTGACCACAACCAATAGTTAATGATTGTCAATTACTCATATGCCCTTGTAAGGTCTTTGTGGGAAGGGGCCATGGCTTCAACATTCTATGAATCTCTTTAAGGTGCATGGTCTAAACCCTGTGGAGGCTCAGTCAATGTTGTTAATTAACTGTGTCAATCAAACATTGACTTCAAGAGTAAGTAACAGACCTAAGTTAATGAAATAGGAGCCCAGGGAAGGAAAATCATTGCTGCAAACTTGCTGAATACCTACTATATACCAGATTATTATATGAGTTTATATCTTTTTTTTTACATTATGACAATTCAGTGAGAATTCACTGAAATCTAATTTTTTTTTGAAGTAGAAGGAAATTTATTTATTTATTTTTTTAATTTTATTTTATTTGCATAACATATGTGTGGGTAATTCTTCAACAATAACCCTTACATAGCTTTCCATTACAAATTTTTCCCCCCAACTTCCCCACCCCTTCCCTAGATGGCAGGATATCCACTACATGTTAATTATGTTAAAATATTGGCAAATCGAATATATGTATACATATTTCCAAACTTATCATTGGTGTGCAAGAAAAATCTTATCTACACAAACGATATATCAGATAAAGGAAACACAATGTAAGCAAACATCAATCAAGGAGTATGAGAATGTTATGTTGTGGTCCACATTTCGCATCCCTTTCTCTGGGTGTATATGGCTTTCTTCAGTGAACAATTGCAGGTGGTTTGAAACATATCATTGTTGAAGAGAGCCATGTCCATCAGAATTAATTGTCATATAGTACTGTTGTTGCCGTGTATAATGATCTCCTGGTTCTGCTCATTTCACTCAGCATCAGTTCATGTAACTCTCTCCAGGCCTCTCTGAAATCATCTTGCTGGTCATTTCTTACAGAACAATAATATTCCATAATGTTCATATACCATAATTTATTCAGCCATTCTCCAATTGAAGGGCATCTATTCAATTTCCAGTTTCTAGCCACTACAAAAAGGGCTGCCACAAACATTCTTGCACATGTGGGGCCTTTTCCTTTCTTTATGATTTCTTTGGGATATAAGCCCAATAGAAATGCTGCTGGGTCAAAGGGTATGCACAGTTTGATAACTTTTTGAGCATAGCTCCAAATTGTTATGAGTTTATATCTTGAGAGATACAAAACATGCTTACCTTCAAGAGCCTTACAGATTAATTGGGGAGACAAAGTTTCCATACACCATGATCATTTTCAGCAATGTATACTGAGTCTATAGATCATACTGCACAATTAAAGAAAAAATAAAGAATTCTCTAATTAAATACTCAGCTATAAGATACACAAGTCCTCTACAAGATCAAAGAAGGACGGAATAGTTTGGGAAAGCTCCAATGAAGAAGTGAGAACTTGAATTGGACTTTGAAGGATGAGTAGTATTTGTATAAGAAAATGAAAGGCACAATAGATATGGCAAAAACAGAAATGGAGATGAATAGAGTGTATTTGTGGCACACTGAGGAGAGCAAACTCAGTAGAGAGAAGAAATGATAAAAACTAGAGAGTGCCCAGAAGTGGGTGGCTAGGCTGATGACTTCCCTAAAATTATCTCACGTGAGGAGGATGTGAAGGAACTAGTTATCTTGACTCTAGATAAGAGAATATTTAGAGGAAGGCATAAACACTGACTTCAACTATTGAAAGGGATGTCAAGTAGAGAAAGAGATTCTTGGTTCTAGGAAGCAGAATTCACACAATTGGTGACAGTCTTATTGCTGCTTCATATAAAGTTTACAAGAACAGGGCTTTTTTTTTTTTTAAACATTAGTTGCTTTTTAGCAAATAGGGTTAAGTGACTTGTCCAGGGTCACCAAGTTAGTATCTAAGGTGGATTTGAATCCAGGAAGATGAGTCTTCCTGACTCCAGGCCCAGCACTCCATCCACTGGGACACTTAACTGCCCTATACATAAAATTAGATGGACATAAATGTAAAGTCCTATACTGTGGCACTTTGAAGAAGGATTCTGCAATCTAATTCAAAAAAGGATGCAGGATCCTTTCTTGTATTTCTCTTATACTATCCAACGCATTTAACTCTGCTAAGTACATAATAGGCACTTAACTGGTTCATTTATTAACTAATAGAGGACACCAAGGTCCCTTTAATTGGGTAGGAGATAGATGCTGAACAAGAAATGTATACTACAGGAGGCAATGGGTGGTATCAGGCCTGCCCTGTAGTGTGTTATGCATTTTCAGAAAAACCCTGGGTTTCCTTTGAAGAGCAAAAGTCTTCACTGTTAGAAAAAGCAACACCAAAGGCCTAACTCCATCCACCAATGTGGAACAGGGTCCATCTATGCCACTGCAAAACTGCAGAGGAAAGAATGAATTAAAAACCATGGGGAAAGAGCAAATTAGAAATTTGAGGGACCAAGGCTTGAACAAATTTTATTAAGTTTTATAATAGACAGCAGACCTGCTTGGGGATACAAAGGGAGTAAAATGCAATGAACAGTATATCCGAGTAAGTGAGACTGTGGAGGGAATAAGTCTCACAGTGGGCTCACTGCACTGGCTCATGCATAATTCATCAGACTTCATAAATATCAAAACACTCCACAGCTGTTGGTACTTCAGTGCAAATCCTGCAAATATTCCTTCAATTATTCAGTCCCAGGCTCAGGGAGCCAGTCAACTGCGTCCAAGTTAGATTTTTATAAAGTATCAATTACTGCAGAATTTTGAAGCTGAGATTTTCTGGGCCCAAAGGAGCTCAAGAGAGAAGGCTGATCCAGAAAAAATGGAAATTTCTCACTTTCTAGCTCTCTCCATTTCATTCCTCCTCCTTTTTCTTCCCTCTTTCTCTACTTCCCTTTTTTCTTTACTCTCTTCTCCTTATCTTTTCTCTTCTTACCCCTCATCCCTTTTCTCCCCGTATTTTCTAATTATCTCCCTTCTCTCACTTTCTCTTCTTTTTCTCTTTCCTCTATTCTCAGATTCTTTGGATATCTTTCTGTTCTTTAACTCTCCCTCCCCTCTTCCAAGAGAGCCTATTATCTTTATCTCTGCATCTAGCATTTGCAAATATTCTTCTTATGAGGTTTTCATCCCCAGCTAGAGGGAGATGCTGAAATATGTTATCCCAAGTCTCCAAAAATCCTTATAGGCTAACCTCCCTCCTCTTCAACTAACTCAGGCAAACAAGGAATGAACCCAGTCTTTCTTTGAACCATGATAAGAAGTCTCTATGCTTATTTTCTTCCAGTCCAAAAGAGATTTAGGAAGAGAAATTTAACTATCTTTAATTTAATCCACATTTATCATACCTACCCAGTAGGGCAAAATAAATTAAAGATGCCAAAAAAATCCAACCCTGCCAAAAATACAAGAGAGAATTTTTGTTGACTACTTTTTCCCTTTCTATCCTCTCCTAAAAAAATACTCCAAGTTCAAAGTAACCCATGAATATCTGGATACAAGCTAGAGATAATCCCTAAACACACAATAACTCATACTTTCCTGAATCCAGGTCCCCTGAAGATAAGTGCTCATGACTTCCTTACCAACTGAGACATCGATCTATTCATCAGTAGATCTTCACTGGGTACTTATTATATGCCAAGTACTTGTTCCTCTTGGAACTGAGAGTTCTTTCTCCCTTCACGAAGTCCTTCCCAAGATTTCAGCAGGTATAACTACCTGCTTGAGGGTCTGTGACACTATTGAATCCATAACTAATACTTCTCTCCACCACAGAGTCACTATCCCTTGGTGATTATTACCCTATGTTCCATCTGTCTTCAGTGCAATGCTACTGTGAGCCACTTCCTCTCTAAAGAACATCTCAACCTCCACTTATATCTGACTACCAATGGGACTTCTGATTGGATTTTCCAAACCCACAAGGTCCTCAGAGCATGTCCATATAGAGGTAGTACAAACACAAAAGAAACAAATGCCCATTTTTTTATATTACCATGCCCAAAAGGGAGACTAAGCAACCCAGGTCTGTTTTCCATATCTGGGTCTCTCAAAACACAACTTAAAGTAGTCCTTCTTTACTTAAAGCCACAAAGGGAAGAAAATGGCAAAACAGTAGGTCATTCCTCCGGTTAACCCACTGAGTTCCAGCTCAGCAACCCCCGAGTCATCATTCATATAGTTCAGTGGCTGATTAAAAGACTTTTCATCATCACACTATATTACATCTAGCCAAAAGCAGGTTACTACCTCCAAGTTTCTACACTTGAACTGAAATCTGACAAGTAGTCTCTGCATACATCAATGCCTTAATCCACCCTGGCCAGGCCGCCCCCATTCCAAAGGTTTCTGAGCAAAGCAGAGATAGGATCCCATCACCATAGGATCACAATATCTAGAATTAGAAGGGACCTCAAGTAATCTAGTCCAACCTCCTTTCATCTTACAGATGAGAAAATCGTTCCAGAAAGGTTAAGTCTCATGGAGTCAGGATTCAGCTCAGGTCCTCCACTTTTCACCATATAATCTATGTTAAGGAAAGATTAGTCTGGCAGACATAGTGAAGAAAGACCAGATGAATGAGAAATTAGAATTAGGGAAGACAATCATGACCCGCTGCAGATTCTACTGGTATCAGTAATCCAATAAAAAAATCCAAATCAATGACCCAAAAAGGGCATGGACATAATGGTGAGAATGAGAAGGAAAAGATGGAACAGACATGAGAAATTTCATGGGGAAAAGGTGGCCGGGATTTTGTCATTGACTGGATGTCAAGGATTAAAAGGAGGAACAAGTCAGGAGCAGTCAAGTCTCCTGCAAAGAGGACAATTTTGACTTCAGGTCAAATAGTCAAAGCTATCCAAAAGTGGAATGAGCTGCCTCAAAAGGTGTCAGGTTTCCTCTTCAAGCAGGGAATGGGAGGACACTTGTCACGTGCGGCTGGAGCAATGTCTTAGCCTTTCCCCTCAAGCAAGTTGAATTCCTTTATCCTTAATAGGTTTTAAAACATTATTGGAGATATGGTTGGTTTGGGGGACTAAAGGCTCAGACTATTGATGTTTCTTCATTAAATGAATATAAAAAAGTTACATGGAGCTAGAGGGAATCTCCAAGTATCTACCTGCTTAATCTCAATGAGATCTTTGCCTTGTTGAATCAACTCAAGATCTCACTGACATCTATCCTTGTTAAATAACCCCCTTCCTCTCTGGCTAAGAAAATCTATTTTTAAACTATAGATTGATCTACAAGTGTCTCATTTTGCTTTAATATCAAATTTAAGCTATCATGAACAGTAGGTCCATTGTAGTAGGGAATCCTTTTAGGTATGGTTATTATATATCTATATCTATATACATGTGTAGATATAGATATAGATATAGATATAGATATAGATATAGATAATTATACTAGAAAACCATAGAGATCCCTTCACACTCTCAAATCCTATGATTGGATGAGTCTGTACAGCAGAAATGTTAAGCCCAAAATACTCCCCAGCATAGCAGAACCAGATTAAAATGTAATTGGGAAATATTTAAAGAAATAAACAAAAATACAATATAATATAGTTGATGTTAGTTTGTGGTTTTCTAAGTCAACATACTGTCCTCAGATTCCCTTTCTATTTTAGTTGAACATCTGTTACACAGCATACCAGGTTGTATTTGCTATGACTTCCTTTAGGTAGA